>JAAAKL020000887.1:0-35290 GCA_010016065.2 Carybdea cf. marsupialis auct. non (Linnaeus, 1758) | reverse complement strand
AGTGATACCAGATATACTGTTCACCAGCTGATCATTAAATGATAATTCTTTGGATCTGAGTTATAAAATTCTCTAAAATTCTCTAAAATTTTCTCCCATTATCGATCAATGACTGTGTCCTTCAATGCCAATATAATTGCCATATTTCTAACCTGAAAGAGTTTTATAAGTTTCAAGGCCTTGAATTCAGACGAGTGCAAAAGAGCTTTGGTGAGATTATCTCTGTTATTGTCAACTCTTTTGCACGTTGATCTTCATTGTCCGATTATCATTATTGGCAGTAATAGAAGCACCATGAATTTCGCTTTTAACTTCTGTTATTAGATCTGAACCTTGGCATTAGCGGGAGATGCTGAGTTTCACGAGGGCGCTAATTGAGTGATAATCACTTCAAACTAGATTTGAAATCGAGAGTGTTTAACATTGATTAGTGCTATTTTCAAATAACTTGGGACACAAGAAGAGGTCTAATTATGATAAAATGCTCTCTGTATTCCATGTGCCTACAAATTTCCCTCGACTTCTTAAAGCACCAGTTATCTATGACGAAGTTGTGTTCTGACTCAATATCTTGAAACAGTTGATTGTTCCGATACGTTCTTTTTCCTTGAAAAAAAAGTCCGTTTAGAAAACAGTAGTCATATAACGTGCCATGAGAAGCATAGAAAGTAAAGATATCTCATAAAGACATAACTTAACAGTACAAAGTTTGAAGTTTAAAAGTACGCCTTTTGGGGTTCAGAACACAAAATTTATCCAGTTTCCAGGTTGCCTTTAGAAGTAGGCGTGATGATACGATCATCGTATATCCTGATTAAACACGAAGAGGGAGCATTCTTTATCTGATGCGTATATCAACACTCTGGAGAGGGTTTTCACTATAATGATAGCTACTTAGATTGTGAGTTTTGTCTTCAATTCAATTGTTACTAGCTACCTGACGTGCTTTTTACTCGGAGTCCTACATAATTTTAAATATAATAGCCCGTCAAGTTTCTAATGCGATTTACTATACATTTTTAAACAATTTGTATACAAGTACATGGTCTACGACATAGGGTTGTTTTTATGTTTAGTCGTGAACGTTGACAATGCATTCATGCATACCGGTGGTAAATGTTTGATGTTTATAATGGATTATAATTCATGAACTCACAAGTGGTCAGATGTTCAATAAGGTCTGATAATGACTGTCATCATGAATAGACTGTAGCTTATTATTTTTACAAGAAAATGCTGTTTTCATTACCTTTTGGTGAGAACTTCGAGGAAGATTGTACTTAGATGATTATGGAGTAAGGAAGGTGATGCAGGTGTTATCAAGACGTTGTTCACGTATGGAGGGGAAATGGGCCCAGAATTATTGAAGTAATAAGAGTTTGGATGAAAGACGACAACTAAGTTCTCACACCTTTGCTGCCATCTAAAAGATTTTTTCGTGCTTATATTCAAGTAAGTGTGTAGAGTATTTACATTTATCCACATCCAATGAATTGTGAGTAACCCTATACTTAAGGTATGACGTTGAAAAGTAAGAGACCCCATCTATTGTCGATGCAAAAACGCAATACACAAATATGAACTTCAGCTGTTTCTGACTAAGAATGTTAAGTTTCTGTCAAAGTCCCTTCTCAATAGTCAATTAACCACCTCGTACCATATATTTCCCTTTCTTAATTACGGTACAGCAGTCCTTCGATACTCAAGTCTGCTTCTATCAAGTTCATTTTGCTTTGCCAAAAAAAATATGGTTGCATGTTAAGCAGGTTCCTCAGTCACCTATTTTTGTTGGCAGGATTTAGGCTCTCATGCAGCATACATATCCTAACCATCTTGATTTGTATCTGAAAAGAATATGCTAAATAAGATGTCAATTAGCCATGTTGTGTATAAATATTGACGCCATAAGGTAGAGTAGGTAATTCATAGTTTGAGCTCGATACACAATGATCTGTTTTCATATTCCTAAAGCACATTGATCTCTGGCATCGTCCTCTTTAACAACTTTTATCATTTTTTTGCCTGGACATTTGATCTAAGTTGGACATACGAGTGTTCGAGAGACATTCATTTTACCCTATCCTTCTTGGGATATTTCCATCTGATTATACTTGGCTGGGATATTCGATGCTATGTATCTTCCCAACCTCACGTGAGACAGCACTGAACTTTTGAAGACATATAGTGCTATCCGTTTTTATCAAATGAGCAAAAATACTTCGTGTTTAGGTGCTATATGTCATTATATGTTGTATTTCTTGTGTACGAAGGTCAGCGTTTAACGCTATTTGATATGATATTTTAGATAAATTCTGCTGAATTTAAATTTTCTCGGTTGCTCTGGCTTAAGAAATTTTGAGATGAAAGATGGCACGACCCCCGAGACCCATCGTATTACGCACATCTAGTTGTGTCGCCTTGTGTAAAGAAACATAGATACATGTAAAGACACATTCTTGGAATAACTCTGAATGACATAACGTGATCATCATGAGTATGTACACAATTTCAGAACCGAATTCACCCAAATGTTTACTATTATATATGTCTTACCACTTCACGCTACGTAAGCTAAGAGAAAGTGATTGTATTTACACCGGTTTTGCTGTAAAAATACTGTTCCAACCTTACTTCTAAAATTCAATCCATTTCCGTTATGGCCTGTTAATACTCGTACAAGAGTAATTGGAACTTGTATTATGTTAAGAGACACAGTTCTTGCAGATTTTATGTTTTACGTCATGTTTTATTTCCACATTGGTACCAGAAAAGCCATCTAGAATCCTTAAAAAACAGAAGATTCACTTTACAGTGTTATAAAGTAGATGTGGAGGATACAGCTCTGCTATGAAAGACTTTGGCCTGAAAACATATTTTTCAATATGTAAACTCCATTACTACTTCTTTCAATACATCGCACTTCGTTGTGTAAGAGTTCTTCAAGGTTGATTCCAGTTTGTTGGTTTATTAGTAACAAAGAGATAATTTCTTGATGAATTTACCACGTGAGCTTTTTGAGAAGAGACGTTTGAACATGTCAAGTTTAAAGAGATACTAGACGAAGCTGAAAATGTCACCCCAGGAGATTCACACCCGCCCCCCACTATATCCCGACCTCTACAAACTGATTTATATTGGCCGGGTAATAACATAGTCCCCTGTATTCTAGTCTGTCCTAACTAGATAACTAGGTAAATAGATAAATTTCCCACGATCTTGTCTTATTAGTTGGTGAATGAGTTACCTTTCTACTCAGCTAGTTAGCTAAAAAATGGATCTCAAGGAACATAAAGAGGATGAAAAAATGATTGTGATTATTATTTAATTGTTATAATTTTGTAAAGATACTAGACAAATAAGAAATTGTGTCACAAAGGGGATTCAAGCCCATGACCCAAGCCTTCCCTTGTCCTATACATGCCTTAGTTATAGTCATCATCAATACATAAATATCCAATTTTCAAGATATGACTACTGCCACTATTCCTTGGTTCCTTCCACATTAAGTACATCCTTAATGCTTCTAAGCTGTAGCATCAAATAACCACAGCTTCTGCGGAGGTAAATGATCCATTCTCAATTGTGATCACGTGACAAAGAGATACATAGACTTCTTCTTGTCTCATACAATGTGTGACACATAATAGAAAATACCGGAAAGAATGAGTGACTGCAGCTTAGTTCACAGTTGGTTTTGTAATCTTTAAAGAAAGTACGGTGCTTAAATTTCTGCCTAATGACCTTTAACGAAGTAATCAAATTTGCTGTCATCACATTTGTCGTCAAATACGAAAATAGCAAAATTTAATCTTTGATACAGAAGGAAAGATTAAAAGGTTTCTATTCGACACACACCACACTTATACAATTAGTAGTAAACTTAAAGTTTAGTATATACTATTTATCTATTTGACCTATTACTTCAATATTTGCCTCTGACAGTAGTTGTTTGTATTCATCTTAAATATTACAAGTTGGTAGATGCCGCTGTAATCATTTCTCAAAAACAGTGCTGTCTTACGGATCAGCAGACGTCACTCTAGAAGAGCATGTTTAATTTTATTCGTATAGCAGGCACAGTAAGTTACTTCACTTACAACCTCAACTTTTCAACTTTACCTTAACACTGATACACTCTTTACTTCATTTTGTTTCTTGTATAAGATCTCTGACAACTAAAAGGATCTGAAAGAGTAAAGTCCAGCTTAAGTTGTCAAGGACAACAACATACAATAACCACTCCTCAAGTTACTACGTTATTGTCTTCAATCCCTATTGCTATTAACTGCTCGTAAAATATCGTTGCTTTTTTCTTGCGTATCGATCAGTTAAACTGGAGGGACCAGCCTTTTTTTAGCACAAGAACAATGCTTTGGAAAGGCGAACGTCCAATACTTCCGGCCACAAGCTGCACATGAAATCCTGCAAATGGTAGGTCAAGATTTTCAATTCGCGAACAGTGACGTCTACAACTTGTTTTGCTGTCGTGTTTTTGTTTTTCCTTCCACTGAAGCTTATCAAAAGTTACTTAAAATTCTATTAAAAAGATGTGCCATTGTCTATCTATACACTTAGGTTTATATTTATATGCGTTTGTACCTTTTTCTTGTGGCAAGAAAGAGTCTTCATTAGGGACGACCCAGCAAGGAAACGTGCACCTACATGCTCCCCTCCCTGTTGTTTCATTGAGAGGAATAGGAAAAATTTGACCTATCTAACAGAACTGCTTTGATTGCTAACAATTTGAAACGAGAGATTCTTCTAAAGGAAGTCAGAAACTATTCCTCTCACTACCCTTGTATTAGTTGAGTATAGCGGATCAATTAAGATAATTTTATTTTACTGGTATCATTAAGCGTGACTTTACAGCATGTTTAAGGATCCCATTCACTGCCTGCTTCTAATTTGCAATGAAATTAAACATTTTAGCATAGAAAATCAACTTCTATCGTAGTTTCATTGTTGCGGAGATAATATATCAAGTGAAAATGAAGAATATCGTAACACCAAAGAAAGAGCAAGCAAATCTTATGTGATCCAATGAGCTTAAGTAGGGGAGGAAACATTATTGATTTGATGATTATAAAAGAAACGTAATTGCGTTGAGGTTGGCAGATATTAAATATATATACAATTTTTGTTGTCGGTGGCTTCCGGTATGACATCTACCACTGACAATAGCTTAAATAGATTACATTGATTCTAACTATAATATATTACTTATGATTACACTATACATGTCTTCACAAAATAAAAGTTCCACTGAACAACAGAAAAAGCTGGCTGGTGGTACAATGATTTAAGATCGATCTGTGAAATAGGCGACTTGTTTCTTTCACTATTTTGTGCAAGCAGTCAGAAGATGAACATTTTCCCCTTTTGACATAAAATCATTTGTAGAGTGACTATCCACGATTTACAACCAGTTGATTCTCTATGCCACGTTCTGAAACGCTATTGAATATTTCCTCAATAAACCTCTCTGTTTATCGGGAGGTATGGTGAGAGATCGGAAATACAAGCACACAGATGCTATGAAATGTGGCATCTAATGGTAATGTCCCACTCAATAAATTTCAATGAGTATAATATGGAAACATGGCAACCTTCAATGGCGATCTAGGAGGTCAATCACAAACATCACAGTGGGATACACATGTTGAGATGGACTTGCGTGATTGATTGTGCTTTATTGACCCTTTATTTCTCGATTCAGAGAAGAGTGCAGTAGCTTGATAGAGCTGAAAGCTATTTGGTCTTAGTATTAAATCGTCATCAGTTGGAGAAGCCTGTAGATATAGATTTATTCCCAAAAGTGAGCTTTTCAAAACGTTCTCAGTCCCAAATAGCGAGTAAATATCAGGTTTTTTTCTTACATTAATTAAAATTATTTAAGGATTTGTAAATCAGATCATAGTACTAAGAATTTCTTCTTTTTATAAATTGTCAACGCAGTTACTGGTACTTAATCAGGGCAGTCTCATCCCCCCATTGTTCAAAGCTAAACAAATATGAACATCTGGCCTTCTTTGTAGATTTCGCAATAGAAGTGATAGAATAGAAGTTTAAATGCTAGTTCCCAGTACTGTTAAGGAAAATATCCACATTGGAATGAAAAGTACATACCTGATGCAAATTTGTTTACCATAGTCAAATTCGTCAAAATACAAATTTCCCATGAAAATCCAAAATTTTTTCATAAATATAATACTAGAATCTCCCTTTAATGTAACTTTTAAATATTTAATCTTTTCTTGTCTGATTTACTAATGATCTTTGTTATAATCTAAGACAATGAGTTGCAGCTCGACCCAAAGTTAACCACAGTACGTATGACTGCTTTATAGCAGTTTTCTCTTCATATCAATTTTTCGCTCTTTAGAGTCAAGGAAAATGTATTAACCTATGTTCCAGGATGTATATGGTAGCATCATAGATGTTTTGAATTCTTAGTAGTTTTATAGTAAAACTGCTTGATCTTGAGTTCGATGAAAGAAGTTAAAGCTTTTCCTTCTGGAATAACAATAAATATAATGGAAAAAAATGCCAAGAGTGCAATTCAAACCAGGGGCCTACGCATTTGCGGTTTGATGTTTTATCGAATACGGTCCCAAAATGATATTATTCGTTATTCCCTACTTCCTAATGTAGCTCAACCGGTAGACAAGTAAGCACGTGACAAACGCAAATTTGGAGGCCAACCTGTCTACAACATGGGATAAGTTAGCGCATGGGCAACCACCCATGGCTATATAATCCGCGTAAAGCCGTCTAAATGTAGCAAAGAATGATTTTTTTTTCGATCATTTGATGACTGGTCATAGAATCTTTCTCCTCTACTTAACCCATCCTAGGTAGGTTAGTCCTCAGTTAATCCATAAAAGATGTAAAACAGTCCTATGAAGGGAAGCCTATCTCTCTATGTCACTTCTCATATCCCATGAAAGACCAGGCCAATTTCTCAAAAAACTTTTTGAATTCTAATCTTTGTTCGATAGTACATTAAAAACAAAAATATTTGAAAAATTGCCAAGGCTTTTGGTAAAAATACTCTCTCAAACGCAACCCACAAACAACAATAAACGCCCACGGACAGCAGCAAATAAATCCGCTCTAGCGATACAAACATCTTTGAAGTACAAACAAAATAGGTTTTTGCACACTATCACATTTTTATTGTCCTTCAGGATCAAAACTTTGGCTGACTGTAATCTTCGAGTATCAACAACATTCTGTCAATGGATTGTTTGGTAGTATTGAGATACCATTTTCCCGGTCTACGATGACGTCATCTCTTCTTTTACTATAGATAGAAATGTTTTCCTACTGCTAAATGATCAATTAAGACTTCTTTCATACCTAAGTGACAAAAATTATCAGAATGACTAGCGTTAATAATCTTGCGAGTTTACTAGTCCCCTCCCCCCTCTCACCAGTCGTGAGATCCTCAAAAAACTCATTAAACGATAAAGTTTACGAAGTTTACGAAAACGAAGCTTTTCAGATTTTAAGTAGCAGCAAACAACAATTTCTTTTTGTGGTTTTATGTTAAAGCTAAAATTGCATTCTAAAATGACTGTGATTAATTCAACCAAGGGAAGGAAAAAAGTCGTAAAGTAATATAATCTAAAAATTATTATCAGGTACCCAAAACGAGTTAACTCAGTAATTAGATGTTGATCGTAAGGAGCATAAGGTTAATAGTTTATATCTAGACTGGGCTACTGCTACTTTAAATGTAGCTGAAAATTGGTACCTTGAGGTAATTGGAGAAGGATGTAAGCCACTTTATTTTCAATAGACCTGAGACAATCTGTTTAGACGAAACCTTTTCACAGATGTAATTCCCTTTAGCTGTATAACCATTTTGTCATGATGCATGCAAGTGAGTGTTGGCTCCAACGAAGATGGATAACTGACAAGATCAACAGGACAGACAGGACAACGTTGTGGTGGATTTGTAAAGTTCGGTTGATGGACCGTGTTCATACTGATTTCCTGCTGAAGTGACTCAATTTTTAGCTCATTGAGACAATTCCTCGCGGTGGGAGGTTCAGGTGATACGATCACGTCCACAGGGGCCCCAGCTGGATCAATCGTGTAACCACGATGAATGTTTCTGGCACAGCTCCTAGAGGAAGGCCAAAGAAGACGTAGCAGCAACTGATAGAAAACGACCGACGGAAGTGTGGAATGTTGGGAACGGACCCACTCAAGAGAGAAGACTGGCGGACAGAAATGTGATGTACAATAAGCCCCGTCGGACCTGCGGAGCAACCCGGGGAACAAACGACGTAAAACCGGATGAGGATAGTGATGACCATTTATCAATTGTCGGTGCCCTTGTCACCTTGTCAGAGGTGTCCACGTTATCTCATCATGTCGTGGCTTGCATCAATTGTTTCTCAAATCACATCAACACTTCCTTTTACACTTTGTAGCAAAGTGAAGGACTATCCTTGACCTGATTTATTCATGCTGTCAACTTCATGTTTTGCTGTATATTGTGCGGTTTAATAATGCAATGTCCCAATAAGGGTTCGTAGACGCTGGAGTTCTTAGTGGGATTTGACAGCCGATACGAATAAGCTGAGAACCTATTAAGTATTATTTGCAGATTTGTTAAAGACGGCAAAATTCATGTACCTGTAATGAAATTTTCCTCTTGCTGAGATAGTTCTAACTCTCTCCGAATTTTTCCTTTGTCTGACGGTCAACTTTCGATTTATGTTAGTATTTGTTTTGAAAGAAGCATATTTTCAGCTAGAGTTTCAGTTAAAGATTATCATAAAGTTTTTTATAGTAACCATTTAAAAAGAAACATTTCGAGAAAACTAGGTTCAAACTCATAATCATAGCATAATGCTGGATAAGTCTTCTTGTTTTTATTTTTGTAAAAAAACTTACCGTTTTGACACTTGGAAATATTACCAGAATGGGTGCTCTAGCCACGAACTATACTTCCAAACTTGCATCTAGTGTGTCAATAGGCAATACGGTTTAAGGGGACCATGTACAAAATATGGGAGTATGGAAATAATCAGTAATTTGTTACATCCCTTTTTCATGTAGCAGTACTTGTTGGAAATTGCTCGATAAAGAGAATTCAGACTTGCTTTATTTCACCATTACCTTTTAAAAAGAGAATGTATCAACAACAAAATCTCGTGGTAGATATTTTTTGGTTTTTTTCTTCATAATATTTTTAATTTATGTTGATATTCACTCATGGAAGGTAGCTAAATAGCAACAGTGCTTGACACCACTATTCATCTTCTTTAACTACATGACGAATTATCATTATTTATACTATGAATGGTAACTTATTTCTACTGTCATAGACAGGTGCTAACTACAAGCTTGTGTTTAACTCTTTCTCAACGGATAGGGTCGTTTTCGAGCCCATAAGCTGTTTTCCGTTTTATTTTTGTTTGTGCTCTCCCTATGGTTATAAATTTGTTATCTACGGATTTCTTATAAAAAAGTCCGTACTTTGATGGTATTTATGTTGACCAATGAGTTTTTACTCCAAAATTGCAAATGTTTGAAGCTGACCATTCGGCTGTCTTTTGAAAGATGATCAGCCATGGCTTCCAGCTCGCGTAGTTTGTCAACATGGTTCAATCTAAGGAAATAACATCGTAGTTGCACAGAGCAATATACATATAGTTGATTTAATATTTAACGAAAAATACTTCTAAACAAGGAGAGACAGAAAAGCATATTCCTTTGTTTTCATGGGGGACTTCTTTCTTTCCAGCGTTTACAGGCATATTACACAAAAGCTGAGTTACTTGCTTGCTAACCTCAGCAGATATTCTTTCAGGTATTTATGGATCATATTCCTTTGGCATATCAATGATATTCAGGGACTCGTTGACCTAGAAATTCCTTTCAACACAATGTAGTTTAACTATAATTACATGCAAGGGCCTGCACTTTGGCAGTCTACAAATGTGGAATTTACTTGACACTTTGCAGCACTTTTTATCCCTTTTATGTTATCTGGGTGTATATTATCTTGAAAGAATATAACTCGCATTCTAAAATTGTTAGAACTTTATCAAAGATAGTTAGAATTATAATGGAATTTTATCAACTGATTAGATTGAGACCCTGATTAGTATTGGAGCAGATCAAAATGGGGTCAAATCGTAATGGTGGCGGAATTTTTGATCAGGTATTTAAACAAGATCTAACCCATATGAATCTACAACTCTACATGTGATTTGTAGTATCAAACACAACCTTTGTTAATACTGAATGCACTAAAGGGAAAAATTAAAACGTAAAGTATAGTGTTTATTAACGAACATGTCAACATTGGCACTCAAATAGAATACCAGGAAAATTATCGCACATTAAGTTACTTTGCTTTTCTCGCCTCATGTGTTAGCCATTTGGACGTGATCCCACTTGTTTACAGGAAACATTCTTGGGATCCGATCAAAGCCGAACTAGTTTAAGAAGGAGGACGAAGCAGGTACGGATACCCTATCCAAGAGAGTACGGGCCTATTGGATGCTGCGTAATAACCGCTGATTACCCCCTACCCCCCTCCCCAAAAAACAAAACAAAAACAAAACCCACTGGATGAAGCATTCTCCGTTTCAAAGTAAGGTAAGTCGTTGGACGCCATTTTATTCCTCATTAAACAAAGCTTATGTAAAAACAATGTTAAGTAACATGGTGTATCTCCCCTCGCTATCTGAACTTCTGGGGTCTACTATTCGTGACCACACTTTTTCGCTGTTCTAAACAATGGGAAGCTCGATCCAGTTTTTTTTGAGATCAGTGGTAATCACACGAGTTTTTGGGCCTATTTGGGCTTTTGCCATTGCAAGGAGGATCTGAATAGGCTATTAAAAGAAACAGGTAGTAGAATCTATAGTAATACAAAGCATTCCGTTGTCGCAAAAACACTTTTTATATGCGTATAAGAAAGTTTTCGGCTGCCTCCTAGATTCTTTTACTCCCTAATTAGCAAGAAAGTATGCAATTTATGAGTACCGAGATAAAAATTTGTTTGCATGTAGAAACCTCTCTTTTAATAATTAGTGCAATGCTAGAGTTATGGATTTTTAATTCCTTATACTGACTATCTGCTGTTTGATAAGCTTCCTTTTGTATCATAAGACTTGTTGGGTTACAGTTGATGGCTATTGATCGAAAATCAAAAGTGAAATGCTACGTTTTAAGTTCAATTAGAAAGGTATTACGGGATATAAAAATATGAGTTTAATAATTACTAGAATTGGTTTACAATGGTCATAGGAAATGACGTAGAGTTGCAGGAGGTTAAATTTTTGATTCAAAGTATTATTAATACAAAAGCTTGTAACATATCTCAGAACGCAGCAAAACATATTTATTTAATCCTACGGGAGACAAACTAGGATAACATTCCAGTGAATTTAAGCCCTCAAATTTTCCTTTCCTATTAAAAACACCGGCAAAGGAAATGACAGAATAGTACTGTTAAATATTTTTATCTGTCTGTATTGCCAGTAAAGTTGACTTTCAACAGTTTAGTTCCCTATTCTCATCCAACTATTGTGTGTCTGTTAGTACCTCCCTAAAATATCATGAGACATTTTCATATTTGACCCGTCGTCAATACAATACAACTTTAACAATACAATGTGTTAGCGATCAATATAAAAAATTGAAGGTATTTACTTGATCAACATTTCCCTTTCATGGTCATATTTCCCATTAGCTTAGAAAAAGTCGTTACCATGGAAACACTCCTATCTTGCTATTACCCTGTGTTTTCGGTCAATATATTTTATTCATTTATAACTTTTGATTAAGAAATATTTCGTTATCTGAATATTTTGTATCATTTATCAGGGAAGTGATCACACCTTTTCAATTATTCATCAGGGAAGTGGCAGATCTATAGTGTTGTCTCACATACCTATCACTGTCTTTAACATCACTATATAATTATTTAAGTGAGTTTTTATTAGATGTTATTTTTCAGTAAGTTTAGGATGGTAATATATGCGAAATACCTTTTACGTCGGCGTTTTCTACTGTTTGCAAGGCAGTTTATCAACGTATTGTGACACATGGATTGTGACACACGGATTGTGACACACTGCTTGTGACACACGGATTGTGACACACTGATCGTGATTTTGTAATTGCACGATAGGACTTTCATAGGATGGCTCATATCGTAGTGCATATGGTTTGAATAATTTTCAGAAATGTTCTATTCAATGTATCATTTATATTTTACAATTGATTGGTAATAAGATTTGATAGTGAGAATGATACTTTTGAATTATATTATACTATGGCTTACACAGTCCAACCTTATCTAATTTACGTCATGTACCTGGACATAAATCACCGAACATGAAAAGGATGATACCATCGAATCAAGATAGGTTTACTTTTTCAGCACTGTAGACATTGATATCGTACCTGAAAAGCAATATTTAAATGGAGTTATTATGATACGTTTCTAAAAGTGGGTGTAATTTGAAAAAAAGGCAATGTATAAGTATTTGTGGTTGATTGGTTAGAACAAAAAATAGAACCAGTTTCACTGACTTTGATACCAAAACATAACTTGATTATTTAGAAATGAATCCAGGTGACCAGACAATGATCTTGTTATTTTTTCTTGCCTTGAGAGTTTAAGCTCATTTGGAGGGAGGAATCTACCCGCTTGTAAATTTTTGTTCAGAATGTTTTTACTTGCTTTACACCTAGTTTTAGCTATAGTCTTCTTCATTTCCATGAATAGGCAGCTTAATATTATGAAGTCTAAATTTTTATCTATGAGAGGTTAGTAAGAGGTGGGTCGTAAAAAATTGTTTCTACATAAACTTTTTTGTTTCTTTAGCTCATCATTTTGAGATGCACTAAACAACTTGTAGTCCTGAAATTGACATTTCAATTGATTGCTGTAGCAACTGCTCTTTGTTTGTTCGTCTTTGTTTTAAAGTTAAATTTGTAAACAGAAAGCGAGAGAAAGCTAAAGAGGCAAAAAATTGTTTAAAGTAAACTTTTTGTCTCTTCAACACTTCATTTTCATACACGTTTGTCCTGATTTACGCAGAAATGGTATGACTTGAAGAGCGAGTAAGAGATTTGAAAGTAGTTTTCTAAATTGTCTTTTTGCAATGCCTCGGTAAATTGCAGATTACGTCTGAATGACGCCCCACGTTTTATTACAGAAAACACCATCAATTAGTTCGGAGTTCAACTTGGTTTATTAGCCTGTTGTGCTTAACTGTTTTTGAAGGATTTTTAAAGCCATTTCTCAGAAAGAAAAAATCCTTTCGATGGAAAATATGCCAAAACGTTTATTGTGGACATAAAATAAATTTTACATGGGTATTTTAAAGCATCCCATTTTGATGGAAAATTGGCCAATACTGAAATGCTTTATGCACTTACATAACGACATAAATTCGCAACGTGGCAGAATTACGGCTGATAAGTTGTAGTTATGTCAAAGTGTATGTGTGCTATGTTTCTGTTCAATGGAATGAGCGATTGATTAAAAACAGAGACTAAAGGATAAAGAAAGTCTTCCTTTAGCCTGGAGAGAACGTTAAATGCAAAATCCAAATTCTTCAGTGAAAAATACATATGAAAATGTAGTGCTAAGACGAAGAATGGGACTAACTATTCCAAAACAGTAATTCGTTTACCGGATTGTTACTTACTGAAGTGACCCCCATTTTATTATTTGCACTTCACCCCCATTGTAATATTTGCACTTGGCCCCATTGTTTTCCAGGTATTGGATTTTTCTAATTTAAATATTTTGGAATATTCTGAAAGGAAATGCTTTATGTTTTCTTCTGATAACTGCTAAGGCATAAAGGACAGCCTATAACAATTTAGAGCTTGTGGCAAAAGTGCTGGTAAGCAGTTTCATTTAGAGTTCTAGCGCTGTTCAAATTACCATCTGTTGCACTTAATCTAATATACCCTATCCCTATTGGCCATATCAATAAATCGATTTCAAGGTGCCTCCCTAAGTTTTAAAATTTGGACCAAGATTAAATGAAGTGCAGCTGGTGTCTTTATTTACTTCCATTTTAAAATTATTTTCTTCTTAAACATAACCATTTCAATTTTTGTATCATTGCTCTTTAAAAGCATGCAAGTTTTCTTCTAGTTATCTCATCCTACCGTCAATTCTATTTTTAGGAACAACAAACACAAATTATCGTGGTTAACGCACTGTTTAATTAATATTCTGTACAAAAACACTTACCTGCAATGGCACAAAAAACATCGACTATCGTTCATCATCATCTACAAAGAAATTTGACCTTTCACAGCCCGCTTCTAAGAGAAATGATTTGCACAATCAAACAGCAAGAACAGTAAAATCTCTATTGCTTTACAAAACCGTTTCACAGTATGCTGGCAGCATTGCCCCGCTGCTCACGTTATTTATCGCGTCATGTCTGTACGATCAGCTGCTTAATGAATAGTGCATGTTGAGTTCTCGACAGGCCATTAAATCCGATAATCGTTTATCTGAAAAAATGTTAACATTTTCACTTCCTCTGCTTTATTTTTGTTTCATATCTTACCGCTTTTGTAACCCCTAATGAAATATGATTTAAAGATTGATGAACAAATTTTAAATACCACAACGAATAAAATGCCATCCTCAGGTATCTTTATGTTACCTCTAAATCTAGAATACATCACACAATAGACAGTCTTCAATCATGGCACTTTCATGGTGATGCGTGTGCAGTTTGTTGTGACAAGCTTTCCTATCGAGGGTAGGCCTTCTTGAAAAATTATCGTCTATATGGATATTTATGAAAACGTAAAAAAAATCTTGTAGAAATCTTGAGTTACCAATACATTTGAGGTAAATAATCAATGATCCAGGACCATGAAGCTGAGGTGTCACCTCACAGGTCAGTAGTGGCCATGCCAACCGCTGCAATAACACTATATCCCCTTTAAAAATAAGGCACCTTCAAGTATAATTTTCTTCTTTATTGGTAAGTATTACACTTCGTACAACTATGCCTCTAACACTCCAACCAACCCCTTGACCTTCATTGTATTATTTGCACTTGACCCCCATTGTAATATTGCACTTGACCCTCATTGTAACATTTGCACTAGACTCCCATTGTAATATTTGCACTTGACCCCCATTGTATTATTTGCAATTGACCACTATTACATTAATTGCGTCAGTTGAAATGAGGGTGTATAAATACCAAGTCCTTATAAGAACGGTCTGAACATGAGCGGAACACAATGCAAACATTTTGTAATTAACAAGTGTCAGAATGACACCTCTGAATCATGACCAGACTATAGTTTCTGCATCCCACTAAGCATGGCACTGTCAAACTCGTATTTTTAAAGTAATTTAAACGCCGTAAAAATAGTCTCAATTTTCTTATAATACCTAGGATCAATGAAATTATTTATTGAAAGGAATCAGACCAGTGTCATTATTTTCTGAAAGTACTGACTTTGAATAACAAAGTGTCTAAGAAATAATATTTACTATGAACTATAATATAGTCAAATTAATGTGTCTTAAACACTTAAACAATAATATTTACCTTTAGAGAAATCTATTGATTTAGGAATAAGATAATTGAAAAAAGAAGCAAAAAATTTTGTTGACGAATAATTCAAAAGACTAATTAATCTTAACCCTGATGGTATGATAAGAGTGTGAACGTTATCTCAGCATAAAGTACAGAGTAAAGAGCCATTTATGTACCATGATAAATAAACCTGATTGAAACTACCGACACATTACCGGCTTAATGAGATAAGATTTCTTTATCTTAGATGGAGGTAGCGATGCTATCTCTCTTAATAGAACTGGAAGATCTAAGATTTATTCATTTCCTTTGGGTAATTTTCTTTTTTTACGTGAAAAGAAAAGTGCTGATGTAATGAGGAAGAATGGGAAAGTTGTTCTTTAACTTCGCATGCATAGCCTCTCATGCTTCAGTAACCGCATTGTTAAGCTATCAAGGAAGGTGTGCAAGTAGGATTAAGATCACAACATAGTAAAAGTAAGTATATCCCAACTGCTATGCCCTCTATTCTAAAAGCACATTTCATCTCCTTTCCTGTAGTAAGCCAGACTGTTTCTTGAGTCATATTCAGATGAATCAACAGATACAATTATCGTAGAATTAAGAAGCTGTAGCAGTTATATTCACCAGAGAGAAGCAATAGCGCTATCTTGACATAGCCATCAAGAAGTCTATGGTCCTTCGAGCGTCTCTCAATGCCTCTCGTCTCGAGTGGTGTTTACATGAACAGGTCCACTGCAAAGTTAAGAATTCGAGAAAGAAAATAGCCATAGACAGTAATGGTTCTTGTGCTTTAGTTCCCGTAACTAGGCTTCGCTATTCGGTAAAGTTTACCTAGTGGGAATGCAATAGTGACTAAGACGATAATGGACCCTCTCCACTTACCAACGTACCTTACTACTTGCTTCCTTACCTGTCTACTTAATAACCTACATACTTACCTACCAACCTAACTATTTATTTACCTACCTACCTACTTGCACGTATTATTTCTGATAATATTGAATATGTCCGTATGCTGGAAAGTAAAAGACATTTTGGCCCATGTTGCAGTTGTAGGAATAACGTTCCCTGGACTGCTACAGATACTGTACCGACCCAATAATCTTATACGTAAGAACCTTAAATCTTATGGTAAAAGTTGATAGTAGGCCATAATCTGTGTCAGTCACAGACAAAAAATGTAAAATAACTATCTTAGCTTTGTACCACCCACGAAGCAGTTTAAAACTGCAATGCACGACGACAGTTATCTCAGGCTAATCTATCGAAATATACAGTTCTATTGATGTTGAAGATAACTATGCTCATTTGCACTTTTCCGTAAAAATATATTTAAATGCGATATAACTCCATTTAAATGCCATACAACTCCACATAAATGCCATGTAACGCCACTTAGGTGACAAGCAACTTCATTCAAAAGCCAAGCAACGTTACTTAGACACCATCTAACTTCATTGAAACAACATTCAACTTTACTTAAAAGTCACACAATTTCACCTAAATGGCAAATGATCAAACCATTGACATTACTACCTTTGGCCTCAATTTATTAGCAGACATTTGATAAGAAACATTTTTAATTGTCGACAGTCGCACAGTTTCGCGTCTTTTGATACTTCTATCGGTATAAAACACTTTTCACAGGATTTGTGTGTTCTTTTAGATACATGCTAATGATTCCGTTTGATTTGTGAAATTAAGGTATTTGCGCGAGTATACGTAAGTAGGGCACTTTTGAAAGGAATGTTGTTGCAATTTTTTTCTTATCACTCACTGTAATGGTTGTACTTGAAGTATCAATATCCTATGTAGGGTCTATTTACATTGGGCAATCAGCAAAATTGTGAGCATTACTAACCATGTTCCCTCTTTCTCTCGTACCATCTTCTCATCCCTCAAGCCTTCCCAAGACTTCTCACCATGACTGTCATCATTTTATCCGTACAACTTGACATAACGGTCTTTCATTGCACAAATGTTGGCAAACCCTTGACAAACTATAATACACATAGCTAATATTTGACACATCTTATATTCACTAGAGAAAGAATTGATCTCATAATAGCCGTGACACAGAAATTATTTCAGTAAATAATTAAGACACGAAATTTTAACATACGAAAAACAAATATTTTTTTGGACCTAACAACACTGGTGTGCAGCTTTCCCAACACTTCCTCCAACACCTAGCATATTTGGATTTGTCAGATCCGCTTTCCTTAGTGAGAGAATCTCTGTCTATAATTGAACCATAGTGATCAGCATATCTGACACCAGAAACGTACTTTCCTCCTGGATTAATGTCACATAAAACCTCTGTTACTACAGCATATTGTTTTGTAAACCACAATTCTCTCTAGTGAATGTCGTTGTTATATAAATAAAAGTATTTTGAGACAGATAAACTTGCAGGTTGACCTTCATTTGCTTGATTTTTTGACAATCTTCTACATGTTTTGCAAGGTTGTAAAGTTAACTTAATGTAGAACGTGAGTACTTGATCAATACAATTATGTCAAATGCTTCAAGGTTCCCAGAGTTGATTTTATAGGTTTTAATTTTGCATATGTCCGTGGAAAGGTCGTGAGGTAAAAATCCGAGAACATTTCTTCTTCGTAGGTCTTATCAAAATGGTACTACATTTCATTTTAAGCAGTGTACCCTATATAGCTACAGAAAAATCTTTAGTGCTTAAAAGTTCAATTTAAAAAAGCGCATGAACTGTTGCGGTAAATGGTGATTCATGCTCTTGGTGAACATGTGAGATCTCAAAGGTCAAAGAAGAACATTTCCAAAGAAAATATATGTACTGTGTGAGAAAATGAAAAACCGTTTAGGACAGTTATACATGGTATCACACATTGGAAGTGTCTCTGGGCCTGATTAATTAGCAAATTGGCCCAATAATCAACCTGTGGTACCTGAGCCACCTCACATCTGCCTAAACCATTCAATGATTCCAATATCTGGTTTAATATCAATTATTTTTATGTGGAAAGTGCAAATAAAAATATCATTACTTAGAGAGGAAGGTGATTTGATATTTTGGTCTGTAAAGTTGAGGGAAAACTCTACAGTAACTGTAAATAACTTAATCAAATATGATATTGTGCCTCAGGGTACGCCTCATATATTGTATTGTTTTGCCAACAATGATACGTTTCAACTTGAATAAACATCTTGCAGTAAATTTGAAACATATCTTTTGGTATCATTTTGGAATAGCGGAATTGTGTTTTACTTTTTAATAGAAGTCCTCTCCTTGAAGACCTTAAGCATAGATAGGATACCTGGATTGTCTGGGTAATACTTTTTGTTCGCATTATCTGGGGATATACTGCAGTCAGCCTAAGCTTCCTTTATCAACACTCTTTTCCCCACAGTATTTCTTTGGTAAAAACTTATACAGATCCATCATAAATTGAGGGATGATTGCATAACACCCCATAAAACAAAAACCAAATCCAAAGATACATACCCAGTTTCTCCTTCATTAGCTATCAGTATCAAATGTGCTCGCTCCGTTATGATACAATCTTTACGGAGTTGATGTTATAAACTGCTAAATACACATAATCAGCAACAATTGAAATTTTCAATTAGAAATAAATTACAAATGCCTGGGTCATCTGATGATGCTACAACTAGTTTAATTCTCCTAATATTTCACAGACTTTATACTTTGATATCGTAATCAATATCGTTTTCATGACGTATACTATATTGACTAGTTCACATTTTACATTGGTAGGGAAAGTGTATTTAATTTCCACCAAGTTATGAGTTGTTGAAGCTGTTGACCCTAAAATGAGATTTTGGCCAAGGTATTTAAATATTGTACTATTCCGAAGGGTAAAACACATTTCTAGTTTTTTCAGATCAGCATTAGTTAGTGTTTGTTTTAAGAGCAGTAGATCAATAGACTGCCAGAAGTAGGAAAAACATTTTTCTTTTTTCTTTTTTTTTTCTTTGTCTGACATTCTTTAGGGAACAAAATTTGGCAGAATTGGAATTGAAAAAGAAAGCAATGAAACTAATACCCAACTGTGTTTTTAATGTAAGCAATCGGAACTCTGACTGCCCAATAGGTGCTGTTTTGACCAATCAGTGTCCATGCAAATGAATGGTTAATCGTAAAGGCAAATTCTTTTTGTTTACAAAGTAACAGTTTTCTTGCGCCACCGTTCCCCGAGGAGCTGTTCATTGAATTAATGAAGGTGGTGATCAGAAATCTTGGTTCACATTGCACTTGTGATCTATTTAAAAGAGAAATTAAAGCAAGAAATCGATACATTTAAGCAGTAGTTTCTTTCTAACGGCTCTCCTAGAGTTGTTATCGACTTAACCCGCAAGGTAATATTATCGCAGTTTTCTAATGAAATGATCATGACCTAAAAATGCCCTGTCTATTTAAAACTAACATGGCTTGTTAAATTTTCTCTTCGATTCCAAAACCAGATAAAAAAAGGCTCTAGAGAAGTGTTTCGGCGTTGTGATCCCACGTGTATTTTATGCCTGTAAGAAAGGGTTCTCAAGTAACCACAAAGACCATGTGCGCTCTATAAATTGCAGCACCGTTGTCTACTCATTTTTTTGCTATTGTGATGCTGGCTGTGTCGTCTGCACGAGGTTCATTGATACAATGAAGCAGCATGATCTTTCCTGTATTGGCCAAGCATCAGCTCCTACAAGGAAACCACCACCTTGGATTTTAAGAACACTAAGCATCAGTAAGCATTATGACTCTACTATAGGGAAGCACAGGCTTGAAAAACCAGGACTGTGCGAAATTGTATGTGGATGACTGCTTAGGTATAATAGAGAAAGCTAGGTCTGCTTACCACTTGCCCGTCCTAAAATCCTTCCAACAAAGCAATAAAACTGTAGCCTTGTAAAAAAATGAAATTTGTCTATTCACTGGACCTTATTGGTTAACCATTAGTTCCAGGGAAACTAATTGATAAAAAACAACACCAATCCGGCAGTCAGAGTTCTGATTGGTTACATTAAAAAAACCAGTTACGAAGTAGTTTCATTGCTTAATTTCGATTTCAATTCTAGCGATTTAGTACTATGATGAGTGTCAGATAAAAACTACTTTTAGGAATATTTTTTTTGCTACTTCAGACAGCTTTACGTGTTTTCTGAAGTTGAAATTTTCTTTTTGTTGGCGTTGTAAAAAGGTAGAAGTGCACTCCTACTTTGTATGATACTTCTCTTTACAAAGTTTTAAGGTAGATTTGATTTCCTGGCTGCCTGAGCAATACTTTTAGTAGCAGCAGGCGGGGGTAAGCTCCGATCAGATCTAAATATTTACGCTATGTTTTGTACAGATCCATCAGAAATTGCGGCAGTTAACACAGAAATTACAAAAATATACACACACAGACAGAATCCTTGTTTCTAGTATAGATTAATTTAAAATTATATCAAATAGTCAGCATACCACAAATATCATCAAAGTAAACAGTTCTTACAGAATTATCTTATTGTACTACACACAGTTCAATCATAAAAAGTTACAGATTTAAATGCCAAATTTTGATAAGTACCTAGTTTGAATAGCAACCGGATAGAATATAGTCTCTGTGTGTCAGGAAATAAACATCAAATGAGATATGGGAGTTGTACAGAGAAAGTAAGACAAGGCAGAAGTACATCGGTTTTACTAGGTTTTGCACAATGAAGATATTGAGGTATAGTATCAGGAAAGCAGCCTGCTTAGAGGGAAAGGAAACACATACCCAACAGCGGGTAATCGCTTCGTTTATTACTATGCACCTCCAAGTATATTGTAGAAAATGACTACCACTTTTATATCACATTTAAAACAGCGTGTTTTTCCCATCAATATGAACTTTAAAGAAAACCGACTCTTTAGATAGTCTTTTTTGTACTGTTTTTGAAACGTTTTTGAGCAAGCCTTCACGGTCTCAAAGATCTATTTAGCGCAGTTGTTGAACATGCAAGTTCCATGTCGCAGCGGTAATTGAAATTTGCATGGGAATATACGATGCGTGTGTAGGTGGGTGACGCTGAAGGCTTTGCTATCACGATAAAGTGAAAAACAGATTGGTGTAGCGAAAACAGGCATAAAGCACGTCATATGATCGTATTGAAGGTTATTTGCAAACGGAATGCGTTAATGATCCATGCAGAGAACAAATACGTTCATCCATATCTATCAAACCACAAACAACGCTATCAATAATTATCACTTGAGTGGAATCTGCAACCTTAAAATCGCTTGCACAGTGTTAACATTTACCAAAAATGTAAAGGTTACGCATTTGAGTTTTTATTGGAGGCTGTTTATTTTTGGACATATTAAGTCAGTGACATGCTCTTTGCATAAGGGTATTTAACGGCAATTTGGATTAGCCAGGATGATAATACCCGCAGACGATAAGCTAAATAATAACACGTTTGAGAAGCACTTATGTGGGTACACAAGCTGCACCAGATGCCTCAATATAATAACGAAATGACGTTCAAATTTTCAGACTACCATAGTCACCTCACTGACAAAGATGCTCTGAATACAATACGATGTTTACAAGTAGACAATGATGGTGTTGAATAAAGAACAAAGTAGTACAAGAGTTACAAAATTAATCAATCAGCGTTACGGATGAAAAGTTGTTATTTTACACTGTATACTGTTTATATTTTGATATAAAACAATATTCGTGTAAGATAGAAAAGGGTTATTTAGACAAAATTGGTTTCTTTGGTACTTCAAAGGAGCATCAAAGAAACAAAGATTCCCCTTCCTATGCCCCTGGGAAACTTGAGAAGGTGAAAATACCTAGAAATGCATGTCACTCCGTTTACAGGGGCAATACTTGTCTAATAAAGACATGTCTCGACTAGGAAGGGACAGTTTCATCCAAGTTTACTGGCAGTACTCGAGTAGTATCATTTATTATAATGATCATCATTATAGCCTTATAGTATGTTAACTTAGCAAGAATTAAATTGTGAAGCAAGTATTTTGTACAGTGGGGTTTTTTTCGGTAAGAGGGATGGAAGTTAAATATCAGAATAGGGGGCCGACTAGAATATATCTTGATTTATATGACTTGTATCATAAAACAAAATAGCAGCTGTCCGATGTTATCTAATCGATTCTTTTCACTGCGTTACCCTTTTTTTATCCTGCAAATGTTCTCACTTATAGATTTTGAGGATTGTATGTAACTTCTGATAAAAAATATAGATAACCTTTTTGCAGAAAATTACCGCGTAAATATCTGGTAACGATTCTCGTCATAACTACATTTTAAATGCTGGACAGTTACCCTCAATTCAAATTCAAATTGCTTTACAACAAAGCAGGGAAACGAGTACAAGTTTCACACAGAGTCGCGCTGATCTTTACGTTACCAATAGATACATATCTGTGGGTTTCAACGCTGTTCTCACTTGCAGACCAAGAAATGTGGAAAACTCTTACATCCATCTCTATACGTCAAGATAGGTATTTGCGTCAAGAAAAGGAAAAGTATGCCTACCACATTGCACGGTGTTTTATAGTATGATATATTCTCCTTCAAAATTTCAGATCTTTAACTCTAAACTATGACAAAAAGTGTCAAGAATAGGGTGTCATTTTCTTGATTAAACATCTTCATGTTGAATGCTCTTTATAATTTTTTATCTCTCCTTACATGTACAAGATAAATATTTGGCTTTTCAGTTAGAGTTAAGAATGAGGTGGATTAGAAAGCCAAATTTGTGTTTGTGTCGTGGCGTTTTTAAAACATACTTATACAAAGTTTCCAGCAAGAGCTTTTAAAAACGTGATATTGCCAAAGGTTTGACATAAAAGAGATTAAAAAATCAGCTTGCCAGAGGTAGAGGAAATTAGCTTAATTATGTCTATTCATAGGATCCGTTAACATAATCATTTGACGTCTTTAAATCCTTCACCAATAGGCGTTCAATGATATTAGGTAATTTTGAAACTTTTCACTTTTTATAAAGTAGGATAAACTGTTCTGTAATCTGAAATTATTGATACGTTCCTGAAATTCTTAGCTAGGGTTCAACTTTTATTATTCATTATTCTATCTTTCTAAAATTATTAGACGTCCTTATATGCTGGTAGGCCTAAGCTTGTTGTACATAATAATGGAGGTCTTTTTTTTAATTTTCTGGTCGTTTTGAATTTTTTTATTTGTTATCAGTTATTTGATATTTATCAATTAATCAATTATCAATCAATTATCTTTGTAGCTTTTCGTATCATTGTCATAGTAGCTGTTATAGCAAACAGCATTAATGATCATTGGTGTATGTTATAGTACGTACATAACCGTCCTATTCTAGTTTGACATCCTTATCAAAACTAACGTTACCTTTAAGTCAGGTGTAAACATTTCAGTCTTTTCATCACCCCAATGTGGACCTGATGATGTCTTCAAATCGAAGAAACGTTGTTGTCACAGTAGTTTCTTCATCAGTGTTTAATCTGACAGAGTAGCGTCCTTTGTAGGACTTAAAATAGCATTACATAACTCCCACTGCTCATTACTATCTTGAATTTTCTTTCATCATTCTCTCTACGCAGCCAATGGATCTTTGGATACGCTATCATATCATCTGATCGCAGCGCTGAGTAGCTTTGATAACGGCCCTTCGACTAGTAAGGGGTATATACAAAATGTGTTTTTCACAGTACGCGCTTTTTTCCCTAAATATGTACGGCTATTTACTTTTAAAAATAATTTAAAGCAAAAGTATTTTTAAGGTGCTTTCACATAAAGAATTTTCTTTCTGTGGTTGCAAACGAATGAGGGGCATTTCTTCTTTTTTTATATGTTTTAAGAAAATGATTTAAGTTGTTAAGCTAAGAGAATTTGAGGAATAATTATTTTTGTTGCCCGGAAGGTTTGTATTTGATACATAGACAATCATTTCTGACACTTTCTGTTACTTAATAGTTATTTTACATTAAAAAATTATCATAAGAAAGTGAAGTGAGTACGAACTTACTTTTTGTTTTTTGAACACCTTCTCGCTCTCTTCTCTTTCACTCATTTTCTAGTAAATCTAAAGCATTCTGAAAAGAAATAGATTTCAATGGACAGAAAATAAGTACAGATACAGCTTTTGGATTTCATCATCAGTTGCTTACATACACAGAAAATTATTCCAATTTTTCATCAAAAACCTTATGAAGTTATCATATTTAGAGACATATACATGCAACTAATGGTGCGTAAATAATGAAATAAGAAATGTTATGTTATGTTACGTTCTGTCTCTCTAGCTTTGCATTACCTTGAAATGTTAGATAAATTTTTCAATATCTTGGAGAGACTTAATTAATGTAAATGGCATGAATTTTTAAGTGAAGATTAATCAAAAGTGCTTTTATACTGGTATATTTTAACCAGATCATAGATCAAGATGTCATAAGTTAAGAAGACATTGAAATCCGCTTCGGTAGCCAAAAAGATCCCTTGTTTGGTAAGTACATAGGCATGCCAAGGTTGATTGCTACCTGAAGAACAAACGTTGCTTACTTTAAAACCATATCCAGGGCCAGATGTTTCCGGGAACACAAAGAGGGAGCAATGCTGTTGAAAGAAGGGCCTCAAAATGATTATTCCTTACCTATATCTGTATTTTCAAATCAACATTATATATACGCTTCTCGTTAAATATCTGATTATACAGCTACTGACCTATAGTAATTTTACAGCTGTTTGTTTATTCCCTCAATTACTTTTTAGTCTGTACATGTATATTATCTTTAATAATAGATTGAGTTTTTGGAGGCCACGATAGATCAGATTTAAGGCAGAGCTCCATAGTGCGTGTTTTAAAGTTTTTCAAACTTTAACCTGTTTTCGGTATTTTCTTGATGTAAAGTATAACAATGTTTTAATGATTCTTCATAAGCTACTAAAAATTAAATATTTTTTATTACACGTTTTTTTACTTTAAAATCATACACATTACAATCTATCATGGAATTAAAATTCCTAAGTAAAACGCTTATGAGATAAAATTCTAGACGCTCCAAAATATCTAAACCCCAAAATTTACGTTGTATTGTTATATACTATCATAAAAAATTGGAATAAAAGTGTGAAAGTCAGAGATAACATGCTGTCATCTATGATCGAGTTTAGAAGATCTATGACAGATTTTAGAAGAGTTACTTGACTTGACGAGTCTCTATTCCATAGAATATATATTTCACAAAAAAATTAATTTTAATTCCATGTTTGCGAATATTGGGAAAGGGATATTAATTTTGAAAGTCGTGAACTTTGTGAAGGTTTTGCCTACAGATTTGATATAATATTTTCTGTAACTAGTGGAATTGAGTAATAGATTTATTATATTTCCATGGTGTTTGGTGTATATATTTAGGTGATTGAGTTGTTCTACAAATAGTTTGAGTTGACTTCTTAATAGTGAAGAAACAATCATTTTCTACTTTTTGTAATATTAAGGTCTTAAAAGATTCATATCACAATTGTTTCTGTCACTGGCACAAAGGACATTCTTATTTAGCATAGGTACTTTAATTAAAATGCTGGAAAGTCAACAATATGCTGGCTTTTAAAGCTTGCATTTTCGGCTAGCGATCAAAGAATATCTTGTTTGATGCGTAAAGTGTCAGGCTACAAGGATGGTAGACATTTTGAAAGTAGCTCCCGTTAGCCGATATTAATTAAAAAGAGTTGAAGAGGATGATAATAGGTGCATGTGAAGAAACTTTTTGTATTCCTTTTTACACGGTTTTCTATTTTACACCTCCTTCATCTATTTCTCACGGTAAAGGACATAACGACAAGTCATTTTGAAAGAAATCTATACGTTATTAATTGGTTTGGGGATCAGTAGGTGTTACGTTCAAAGATTTTCGTTGCACCAGTCAGCTAGCTTTAGAAAAGTATCTGAAAAGTCCCTGAGTACAATATCTTTCCTTGCCATTAACGCCACTTTTGTTCTCGTAACCAACAAATAAGATATGCCTTTTATACATATTCTTCTATTACTAAAGCCAGTATGAAAGTTGTTAACGCAAAAGTTTGCGCTTTGATGTATTAGTTAATAATCGGTTCCAGAAGAAATCGATCAGTGTGTGAGTGCCTGCCGCAGAGTCCTAGCCAAAGTTGTCGCTTTAAATAGTCTAATTCTTGTGTATGGACAATGTATTGTATTGAAGACGGTAATTAATGACGTAGAAAAACGAGCATAACCTATCTGATCACCTTGACTACCAATATGTTATCAAAGAACGTTTTCAAAGCAAGAAAAAAGGAAAACGGTTCAGCATAACCGAACATCATTTGCAAGTCGAAGCGGAACGAGAAGAAAGGGTTGCACAGACTCTTCCTATCAGCAAAGCTACAATACCTTTTCAATTGGAGTTAAGGGACTGATCTCTCAGTTTTACATTATAAAATATGATATTTGTTAGTTAATCAAAGAAGGAAAGCTTTTGAGTATAAAATACATGCATCCTTCTTGAAATCAAACTTCCTGCTAAACTGCAGAAAACGAAAAAGGATAGCTTCTAGTTTTTAGAAGAAGGTATGTTAACTGATAACTTTTATTATATAATATGATATAAATTATTATATTGTTTAGATATAGAAGCGACATATTTAGTTAGATTATTGCCAGATAAAAGCATTGATAAATAGCAGATATAGAGGTTCTAGTCTTATGAGAAAATGTTGAAAGAGAGGCATGTTTCAATCTGAAGTTGATTTTTGAACATGAAGTAGTCTTATAATACAAGTATTTACATTACTTGCGTTTACTCTATTTACTATTTAAATTTTAGCAACGCCTCCGTTTCATAGGAACAAACCGCCTTACGTTTTGTGTTTGTACTGAGAATTTTAGCGTTCTTATTTACTGGAATGCTATTTTATATTATGCTGAGAAATACTTTTAAGTTTTAATGATTTAGTAGTCGTTTAGGTCACGAAATTACGCACATATTACTTCGATTTCCAAAGTCGTTAATGCAATAAGCACATACATCCGTCGCTCTTGTTATTTGATTATGTCTGTGTTGTGAAATTTTAAATTGGATTTCATCAGCCTTCAATGCTAACTAACTTGCTTAAAGTAATACCGATCGAAAGAATGGCCTAGTGTGTATTAAATTAATGTAACTACCTCTACTGTTTTGTGACTTTCTTAAGGTAAGCACGGAGGAACAAAGGATTAGATTCCTTGACTTCTCCATTTTGCAAATCGGTCACATGTAATAGTAAATGTTGAGTAATGTTGGCGTGGAATGCCCGGCTTTATCTTTCTAAATTCAATTTTGCTGCCATTGACGAAGCATAAACCCATACCCCATACTAAACTTAGCTACTGTATGGAAATAGCCATAATGATACATATTTGTTGGTGACTATAAAGCTGCACGAAATAGCAAAAATGTTTTTTGCTTTTTCGTGCAGAATAATACAAGTGCTAGAAACAATGCAAAAGGCGTCTTAACAAAGATCTGCTCCAGTTTTGTTTGCCTTGGGCTACAGAAAAGAAAACCTAAATAAGCATGTACTTAAGTCAAGACAATTAAAAGGCATGGCCTAAAATGCAAACAAAAATCTGTTTACACTATTTGCTAAGGAATGCACCAAATATTTCACAACTTAATGTATGAACGTAATATAATTTTCTGGCTGTTCTGATGTATAATGTAATCAGTAGAATCAAAGAATTTTGCGATTGCTCGAATACTTGAGCTATGTTGACGCAACAGCTTACGAAGTGTAATACAGCTATAGATTACCTGTCATTCTTTGTTTGCAATATATTTTAAAGGATACTGTTTAGATTCAAAGAAAAAGTCATATGCTCCAGCGACCCATACAATCATCTAGATATGACAGACAAGGCAGTGTCCGTTTAAAGTTAACGAACTTTGCTGTTTTATCATCGGCAATATTAAGATAAATTATATAACATGTCTGCAGCTCTATAGTTCAACTGACAGCCTCAGTAGGCTTGTCTGTCCTAGATACATACATAGCTATTTCTTATCGACATTCAGTCAAGAATATTTAACAGTGGTTTCGAAATAATATGATGATTAGGTAGAAGATGATTGAGAAAGACGACCGCTTGATCTAAATTGTATTATGAATGACCTGAATTTGTAACTGCAGATGTTTCTGGTCAACGTTTACAATGGAATCGTGGTTAAAAGGACACATTGAAACAACATCAGCTTACAAAGAGGGCGATAATGTCATGGAAATAAGTGTGATCATCAATATCAACTTTGTTACATCACTTTCTTCAGGATTGGGCGAGTACCAGAAAGATTGCTCGATGTGAAAATGTACAGCTGTTATTATCTCAATATCAGTACGCAAAACTGGGAACTCAAAATGTCAGGAAAGTACAAAAAGTAAATAACTATGATTTTTTGACACACATGATGATAATAATAAGACGTACATAGGAACTAAAGGGTGCAATAAGGATTAAAATCGTATCTAGATTTTATAACTTTGCAACTTTCCTAAACTGCTTTTTCTCCGTTCATTCTTTACCACACTGCATGTCTACTAATATGCCATGGTTTTGGCCTTACTTTTGTCGACTTCATTTGCGCCATAACACTTAGCATTCTACCTACAGCAGTTTTAACTTATCACTTGAAGCTTTTACTCCCTGCTTGCATTTCTTTATATATGTAAAGTTCCTTAATCTGGTCATTGATATGAGTAAGTAAAAACTTTACAATTTTTCTTAAGTCGTTCTTAAGACTGTCTTGGCTTTATGACAGCTGCATCAAAGCATTCAAAAGGGGTAATCGACGTTAAGTCCATTCTCTTTGCTCTGTTTCGTATAATATCCTACACAGGGGAGGGACTTTCAGAGCCACAGAAGCATGGGAGTCTGAAGAAAATAGTAACATGAAAAGTACCACAGACATTTGCCCTTTTTTATAAATGATCTGTTATGGTGTGTTTTACTTTGACTTTCCCACTGCTTAGTTCATCATTATAACTACATTTACTGAAGCAGGATCCTTTTTAGCAGGAGTCGGCATCAATATCCTTCCTTGTTCTAGGTCTGTTTACTACTGTTTAGTCTTGTCTTAAACTTACTTTGTCTAGTTACAGTCAAAGTTACTGTAACTGTCCCTTTCCTTTCAGGAAAACAAACCTGGTGATAGAAATGCAACTAAATTATATAAAGTAATTTTTATTACTTCTGATGATGATTTTGGTTGATACTAGGTATCAAGTTAGAATAACAGACAGAGAAAAATATTGAAAACAACATCTAAGCTCTGAATAACATTTTTCGTAGCGTTATACGTGTTTCTGGAACAATGAAGTACATTGAAAATGATATCAACTACAGCAAATTGTATATAAGATTAAAACAATTCATCCAGTTTTGTCTTTCGCATCGAAGTGACGTCATCTTTGGATTATCCCTCCTTCTTATCATTCTGTAGGAATCAACCCCAATTTACTTAGCGACACACACATGCTATGTAAGCTGCATTAACTCCATTTCAGAAAATGAAAAGTCATGGGAATTTTTTGTACCAGATCCCACTGGGTACCTCTATTCTTTTATCTAGTTTCCGGCTCCCTTTGTTTTAATAGCTCAGATTATTAATCTAGTGTACACATGAAGTCTATAATGGTGCAAATAAAAATGAAAGTTATTAGGTAAACCAAATTGTTTTTAAATCCAAATATCAATATACGTAGGAAGAATATTATTATGAGTATTTTACAGATGAGTGCTTCAGAGATCAGTTGGAAAAGGGTGGAAAACAATGAGAGAGTGTTAGATACATTACGAGATGATATGCGGTTCTTGTCGTAGACAGTTTAGAAGTGTATGATGCCTAGGCCAATTTTACATTTTATGTCTCGCATGAGATAATGAGGATCTAGAGGCGCTGTAGCTCCTCTAGTGGGTGTAGTTTCCATGTTCTGCTAACTGTTGCGATATACATATATCTCGCCTGAGTACTCATATCATTGAAATGGCACTGATGAAGCTAACAGCGAAACAAAATTAAGGTTGCTGGTTGTGGTGAGAATTCGGGATCGACTAGCCGGATTGTCGACTTTACTGTTGCGCTATTTAGTGCAATGGTAAAATCTTCGTTTTAGGTGTGGGAGATCCTGGATTCGAACCGGGCCAGGGCCTCAAGCACTTCATGTTTAATGAGTTCTATACTATGTAGTTGATGACTGCTTGTGTGTGTGCCTGATCACTAGGCTGATATATTCATATAGTTTTCCTGTCATTGAAACGCTGGGCCAATGGAGTGCTGGACCTTAACACCACTGTTGCTCCTAGGTAATGTAAGGAAATAACTTCGAACATAGTGAATTAATTTAAAAAGGTGCTAGAAGGAAAATTCGAATGAGAAAAAATCGAAAGACCTGTCAACAAAGGCTAGATGCTATTTATGAGTACATAGGATTAAGAGAAAAAATAAAATCACTGTCAAAAGAGAACACATAGATTAATGATATCACATGATATGAATTGTGTTTCAATAAAAATAATTATCTATCTAAAATCGATATCCTTGATTTTGAAATTTAAACAGCCTTTCATGAAACTTAATGTACTTTAATATAATCCATGAATAGGAAGTGGAAGCATAAAAAAGATGGCTCTTATATTAATGTTTTACATTGGAAACAAATCTCGAAAACTTGTTGGTGCATGCATACAGTACACAATTATAAATCAGACGGACTTTCAAAGTACGTTTTATTAACTTTTGAAGCTTTAAAATTTTTAAGGTGACTATGATAAAACCTCTGTATTTTCAACCTGACTATTAAAAAGCACTTGGTTTCTTAAATGAAGTTTTAGCGAAAGCAAAGAGGAACGAAATGAATAGAGCAAACGTTCTCCGAGACAAGCCTCCCATCTGCTACCGTTTTAGAAACTATATGTATGTAAAGAAAGTAAGCTTTGAAACAAAATATAACAAAGATGCATCTCTCTTTTTAAGAAAAGAAATCGTAGATGAAAGACATACTGAGTAAGTTATACCTGTATATTTTAATGCCAGGTTATTGTAAAGGAAAACTGGAAAATCTTCATAGATTAGTTGTCTTCATTTTGAGTAGTAGGTAAATAAAACATTGTAAACCTTGAAGGGAGTTAAGTAAAGAGAAATGGTTATAATACGAAAATTTAGATGTTGTTAGACATCAGTTAATACAGGGATGGTCCGCAAAGAGCAAGGAACGTTACCATGCAGTAGAGCATTTTTCTATAAAATCAAATTCCCGTGACAAGCTGGTTCTTTCGTCCAAGTTTACGACAATAAATTCAACTATAATTTCTTTTTTAAAAAATCGCCTCTATATTTTTGCATGAAAAAGAGCTTAACTTTAGTTGCATGCTTTAATACATTTAGACTCATATTGGTTTATGAAACATGAATAAGCAGGAGTCTGAGGTAGCAGTAAAATGCTAGAGGGAAAATATCCAACGATAAAATACCACAGTATCCCCCTAGTTCTAAATTTAGGATTTTTATTGTGCATCCCTGAATGTTAGATAGGAAGTTCCTCAGATGAATAAATCCGAATGACCTAGCGTGTTGTTTTTGAAAGATTTGAAACCTATGATCATAATATCTCGTGAACAGATGGTTACAACAGTCGGACAGTCGTACAACTATTAAATAAGCCGATGGTATGGAAGGAGGTCACATTTACCTCGGACGACATCAATTAAGCTGATAACATTCCCGATGGGGAGATAAGCATAAAATATGGTGTAGTAATTTAAGATTTATGGATCAATTGACGCAGATGAGAGATAAATCCAACAGAATTGAATTATAATTTGAGTTCCAAGTTTATTAAACACACAAGAGGTTTTCAGCAGATAGTTGTGCCATAGGTTAGATACAGAGATGTGAATAGTGTGTAATCTTCACAGTATTAAGTATAGGGCTACCTTTCAGTGAATTCAGGAATTGGTGAGTAGAATAAAGTTGGCTTGAAACATAAAATCTTTACACAATCTGGTTAATGCTATCCTGTAATCAAGAGTGAAGATCTTTTTGGTAAGTGACAATTGAGTAGTAGAGGACACGTTAGCTAGTTGGTCCATCCTTATAATTGGTTCTGTTAGCATTACAAAAGACTCTGCGCTCACAGACAGACAGAGAGAATTCTATATATTTTTCTCATCATAAAAACCAAGAAATTATAATTCTTGTTAGGTAATCAACAACAATAAGTCTTAAGCTAGCAAACATCGGAAAAGATAGCTTCGAATATGATTAAACAATTTGCTTCTAGTATGATGTATTATGTTATTATGGTTAGTGTTTAACTCATAGAGATCAAATGATTTAAATTGATATTCTTTTGACACAAATATTACATTGTTATGATATTAAAGGCTAAGCTAATAAAATTCAAAATATCTTATACTTGGCATTCTGTTATTTTAATATGTTATTTTATAATCATCAACGCAGTGTTTCACTTATAGTTTTGTTTTCAATGCTATTACTATGACTTGACTGCTTTTAATTACGTATGTTACAAATATAAATTGTGGGGTTTCTTTAGTTTAAAGCAACGTATGTCCTTAGTTTAAAACGGCATGCAGAGAATTTAATTTTAAAATTTTTACAATGGGCGTCAACAACCAACAAGCCTAGTCAATAAAAGCAATTTCCTGAGGCGAGGGACTATAAAAGTATCGAATGTCAAACAATTTCCGTAATAATTCCTTTCGCCCTAAACAAAAAAACCCTCCAGGGATACATTTGAATTCATTTAGTAGGGTTTTTTTTAATCTAAACAGATAAATATTCTTTACCCCAAAACGTGATGTTATAGGAAGAGACTCCTTTGATCACCACAGCCTCACGTGAACAATAATTTATTTAAAAGGAAATTTTTTTACCTGTTGATACTGAGCGATTTGTTGCAACATAACACGGAAATATTTTTTGTTTATCTGTGGCTGCTGACATACTTTGAAGGGTCTACAGAAACATAAATTATTAATTGTACTTTCTCAAGCACCTAGGGAAGAATTTTTCTTTTTACCTTGCTGATACTAATAAACATTCAGTGATTACTTATTGCAAAATTCTAACTGAATTTTTACGGAAATTTCGGTATTTTTACATTAAGAGCGTACTCCTGTATGCAAACGTAGAATATCATGTAAAAATAAAATTTCGATAAATGGTAAAGGTAATCGACAGAGATGCCAAGTATTTGTATTTGTTTATCAAGGAATGCAATTTACTAGTGTATAAACATTATTTTAAGCTCATTTTTCATCTTTCTATTTTAGGAAAATCGATCTCCACACAAGTAGTGAATATTCACAGACAGTTATGATTTAGCATAAAAAGGAACCAAAGAAGCTTTAGAATCAAAATGGATCCCGTTTCTACCATTATCATAGTATATCTATCCATCATGTTGTTCATATCCATATTTGGTAACTCTTCTACCATATTAATTATTGCCTTAAATAGAGAAATGCGAACAACGAACAATTTATTCATCCTCAACTTAGCTGTGTCGGACTTGTTTTTTTCTTTAGTCGCTACGCCATTACGATTTGTACATATGTTTGGAGGCGTCGTAACACTGGAGTTCTGCAAGGCTGCATTGTTTCTTGGGATGTTCTTCTTTCATGCTTCAGTAGCAGGGCTGCTAATTTTATCAATCGATCGGTACATTTGTATAACAAGACCACTACATTACCAATCTAGTCTGATCAAATGCAGAGCCAAAATTGTTTTAGTAATTGGATGGATACTTGCACTGTTGATATCCATCTTGCCTCTAACTAATATCAGTATCTTCAGCCCTGAGAAAGAATACAATAATACATGTCGATATGGTACCATCATGTCTAAAAACTATTTAATATTTCTGATCGTATTGACTGAGTTTGTTTCAACAACAATTATTATAATACTGTACGGTCACATATTCTTGGTAGCGAATAAACACGCTAGAAGGATACAGGAAGAGAGACGCATTCATTCCAAAATAACAGACACCAAGGGAGAAGTAAATGGTGGTATATCAACGGAACCGTCCAGCGGCGGTTGGGACAACGACGACGATAGTGACGGTCCTACCCCGACGCAAAGCAGTGGGAGGGAGAAGCAGGTGTCCCCGAAAAAGACAAAATTTAACTTATTGACTACCTGTCTCCCATTTAAGTCTAGAAAAGCGATCCACCCATCGAACCCACAAAACAATGGTATTGTGAACAGCGGCTTCCTGAAGTCTGACAATTGCGATGTTACAAGTGTACCTATAGCTATCATTCATAACGGACATCTTTCGTATTGTCAGGTTACTGACAAATTTGAAACACATTCAGGAGTGCTCAACACTGCTATTACTCCAATGTTGCAAACATACCAAGACAAAATTGCAGGTGAAGTGTATCACACAAATCCAAATGGAGAAGTACCGTTGATTAAAGAAAACAGCTTCTTAACCATTCCTGTGAACTCTTTTAAGGAACAAAAAGGAGTTGTTACAAAATCTTTATCAATTAGATCATCAAACAACCTTTCCGCCAAAAAGAAAGTAAAGAGGAAAAGACTTGTTGCTTTTAAAAGAGAATACAAGGCGGCAAAATTAATCGGAGCAGTTGATTGAAACACCTTTGGGATGGACAGTTTGTGGACCCCTAGGGACAGGCTCCACAAGACAAACTGACGTAAGTGTCCA
>JAAAKL020000886.1:0-28223 GCA_010016065.2 Carybdea cf. marsupialis auct. non (Linnaeus, 1758) | reverse complement strand
ACTAATGCATACAGTTGCTATACCACCTATACATGGAAACCAATAATCACTGCACCTACTGCAGAATACTCTTTCATAATATTTCTATCGCAAAATATGCTCAGGAAACTAATGCATACAGTTGCTATACCACCTATACATGGAAACCAATAATCACTGCACCTACTGCAGAATACTCTTTCATGATATTTCTATCGCAAAATATGCTCAGGAAACTGATGGATATGAGAAAAAGAAAGTTTGAAAGACCATTCGTCTGGATAACGTAGACGTTAGAGAACTGTTTTCGTCAGAATTGCCTTGAATTCGGTAATTTACTATGTTACTCACACACTCACTAATCCTCGAGCACCGTGCTGTGCGTAGAGCCAACTTGCAACACAAGTGTTTGCCAATGCTGACGATCGACAGCGAGCTGCTCCGCTTGAGGTAGAGGCACTCCACAGGATCACAGATCTTTGGCGACGACATCCAGCCATCAAGTGCGAGGTGCGCCTTGTGGGTCCGCTCACGTAGCTCGTTATTCGTGACGTGCTATCTTACTATTGTCCTAATTATGGAAATAAGAATTCCCATATTTCCTTGAAAACATTCATGTTTTTGATGTTTTATACATCGGTTCCCTTACAATGGCAAATCCATTGATTGAAATCTTTACTTTTTTGCCAAACCATTTATCTGCTTCTAAAAACTGTGAGTAGGTAAGTGCCTCTCAGTAATTATTAAAGAAAAAATAATTCATGAGCTCAGTGATTGGTAAGACACTTGTGAGTATAAAATTTTAAATTTTGCACAGAAAGGTACATTTCAGACATAAGACAATAAGAGAACACATAGAGGTTGTTCTGAAGGTGGTCTGGGAACAAATTGCGAATTTAATTTAATGCCAATGACTATACAAAAGAGAATTACACCTGTCTAAAACCTTCCTATAAATTGCAAACGTCCCTTCCTTAAAAATTCCGTTTGGCGTCCATTTTGACCTTAAGTAAAATTACTTCATTTTTTCCCCCCGACAATCTCATTAAATATTGAATTGATCATCAATTTCCACCTCAAATAGCTACATCTTGTTTGTCACTGTAACTCCCAATAAGTGGAAAATTACACCATCTACCCCATATATATGGATGCAGTTTTAGATATGTATTAGATTGCAGTAGATGGGTAGAGAGGACTCTACTGGTAAGAGCGGCAAAGTAAAGAGATTATTTTAAGTTGAGATGCTGTTTTAATAGCAATACGTCAGAGGCTTTAGATACGTCTTGTTTTACAATGGCAAGAGAATCTATTTTGCCAAAATACTGTACTAAGAGCGGCATGTAGCTGTTTTGCTTTGTTAAGTGGTAAGTGAAAGGACACATCGTTTACAAAACATATATTTTATTTTCAAGATCTGGCTGCCCCATGTCATTGCTTTAATGACGATGCAAGCTTCGAAGTATTTGATACCACTACTATTATGCTTATTGTAATCGAGATGTCATGTGTGAAAACTATCAGGTTTTACACTTGAAAAAGATGTGATAAGCTAATGTTCCCCAGTTTTCAAAATAAACTATCAAGTTTCTGTGACTACGATACAGTTTAAACGTTTTTCTGCTACCAACTACAACACTCAGTGAAAACGAAACGACAATTACCATTTTTTTAATGCAAGAACACGATTCACTGTTTCCTCTTTTCCACATAAGCCAGTAACTTGCATCTCCTCTATAAATTAATCAGTAGTTTGTAGCATTTATAGTGACGAAACGTCAGACTTAAGATCGATGAGGAAGAAAGTTTATTAGGATCTAGAAAGTATTGATTTAGTAAAGATTTGAATTCCCTATAGTCTCTTCTTCATAGGCACGCGACACAGGGACGGGACATTACATACTTGATAGAAGATTATGCTAACAGAGGGTGGGAATTATAAATCTTGGAAGCAAATCAATGTTGTACCGTCAATACTACGTCACATCAGAAAACTGAGGCAAAGGTTGTAAAAGGAAACGTCAACCGTATCCTAACTAGTTTTTTTGAGATTCCAAAGACAGAAGAACTTCCAGTGGGGCAGCGACTTGGTTGATGTTACTGATCCTTTCAAGGTTGATCACTTAGATATTTAAGCCTGCAGCATTGTTTATTCAGCTGGTGCCTGTAGAAAAATATGTCTATTTTAGCATTGGTGGCAAAGTCATCACAATATATGTACAGATTGACAAGTATAGAAACATCGTTCAACAATCCTTTGCTAGAATATAATTTACTATCAAAACTTAGGATAAGATTTATTTTATAGATTTAAAAGATAAAAGACAAAGGAGAGAGTAAAAATGCTTATCCTTTACGCAATAGAAATAATCTGTGGTCATGAAAACAGATTTATTGTAAACGTTTTCGCATGTTGTTGCATTGTTTGTGGGTAAACCTTCTTAGAGTATTTATGTTGTCACCATTGGAAAATTTCGTAATACTTCCTAAATATTGCTGAATGGATATCAGGAAAATTCAGAAAGACATGAAAAGGTTGATCAATTGGTCCATGAAATGTAATAAAAGATTTTCTTGCTAACAATGTACACAGCTTCCTATAAATGAATAAGGTTTTGCCAACAGATAGTGCTTCGTAGCCCTTATTAGATAGCAATAGATATCCATACAATGGGCAACATTATAAAAACATATCTTTTGTTAGAATGAACAAGTAAAATTCCACAATAATATCTAACATAGCGTATATTTCCACATGTTGGCGTCTAGGGAAGAGATAAGAGACTTTATGACATGCAAGTTTCAATATTCAACAGTTTGAGTCCCTAGGATGTTCTCCTCCAAGCCACGTACGTGGTGTCACCTTGCATTAATACTTGTTTTCAATGGTTTTGACATTTGGCGACCCTGATGTGCGAGATGTGTTGCACATCCTAAATGATCAAGAATTTGTTAAAACGTTGTAAAATATTTATATGTTAGACAAGGAAAATTATCAGCACCTCTTGCTTCATATAGAGTGACAACTATTTGTCTTTGTCAAGTTTGGAAAAAACAATAAAACCAACACAGTTTAACGTAGGGGGGAAAGTTCTCTCCGTTGGTTCCCGGAGCAATTGCTAACCTTTCTCGTCCTCACAGACAGTCTTGCAACGTGTTCTATTAATAAAAATATTCTCTACTTTCCAAAATATACATGAATGCTAAAAGCGGGTTGAAAGGTCTCGATTACGTTTTGAATAACACATTGGATATATTAGATACAGTTTGATATTTTAGGCTCTAATGATTGACGTTGCTTCCCAGGATTAAATTTTTTTAGGTTAATCTAGTGTTTGTTTAAATTATTCCATTTCCCTTCTAATTACCCATAGCGGCTACAATATATCATTCCTGAAAGAATCTAGTCTTATTCCCTCTATTTCACTGATACAATTGAGTAAGTTGTCCGTACCTCCTAATCAGAACCAAAGTTATATTAAGTTGTATAAAAGAGACGTATTTTATTAACATTTCGGCCTTCAACGCAGCTTAGAAAAGAACACAAATTGTCTGAAATAAGAGACCTTACCAGTGTCCCTAACGTTTTTCATCACAGCTCAATAAAATGACACGAAAAGTCTTATGATAGTGGAACTGCTTACTGGAGCAAAAGGTGGCATAAATAAGAGCCCTTGAGAACATTTGCAAGAAATTAGAATAGAAAACATTTCTTAACATCCTTAAGAAATGTCCTTCTGATTTCATTCCTAGCAAGGAGAATTATTATTGGATCTAATATGGTTATTACCAGTGCAGGAATTCTCAGGTAAGCAGAAATTGTAACACTTGGAGCTCTATTCAGCATAGAGCTGATAGCTTTAAATAATACATAGGGACACCAACAGGCTAGAAAAGCTATGATAAGAAAGTAGGTAGAGATTACAACTTTTATATGTAGCTTAGCATTACGAAGAGATTCTGCAGTCATGACTCTTTGAGCTTTACCGATGCTTTCAGAATTACGTTTAACGAAAATTGATTTTAATGCTTGCCCAGAAGCTGTCGAAAGCTGAGAGAGACTTCTTGTACGTGCTTTTTCTCGTTGAGGTCTCTTTCTGGATTTTTGTTGGTTAAGTGTCGATAGACATGAGAAACGTCGCGTATGTACTGTTGATTTGCTTTTGGAAGCTTCCATTGGTGCTATTTCTAAGGCTGTAGATAAATGAGATGGTTCTATTGCAATTATGTTCTTATGTCGAAGGACGTTCTCTGATGACCTTGATGCGGTCAGCTGAGAGGTAAAGCTTGCAAGTTCTTGTTTCCTGAAAAGGTTGTGTCCGCTGCTGGCATGGTTTTGTAAAGAATTTGGAAGCGTTAACGAATTATTAGGATTAAGTCCTCCTGTTTGCTGCTGGCAATCAGATGGATTAATAGTATATATTGGTATCTTGCCATCTCGTTTTGATTCGGTCCTACTAAACTCTGGGCTCGAAGGCTCTATTGTGATTGATGCATTTGTCAAAATTGCGGTAGATTGATGAGGAGATTCAGTATTCTGTACAAATTTTTGTAAATTCATATCCTCTTGATACAATTTCTGTATTTGCTCCTTTGCAATTCGATATACCATAATGTTTGTAGTTACTAACAGTAACAAGGGAATGACTGTACATAACAGCATGATGGCCGTTAAGTAGTACTTGCTGACAATCTCCCACCTCATCGAACATAATGATTCAGGCCGAAAACTATCTTGTGTGGTAATAATAGGAATCGGTATCATGGCTAGAAATCCTACAACCCACGACCATGTCATCATAAATCCAACATACTTGTTTCCCATGTTCTTGTCGTAAAAGAATGGATATGCGATGGCTAAAAATCTATCCAAAGATATTGTTGATAACGACCAGATACTCGTTGCCGCTAAAAAGTACGTAAAAAACGTTACGATATCACATTTTAACATCATGGTTCTTAACAAAATCCGTCTTGAGTCTTTAGAAAGCAAAACAACAAGCGGCACGCGCGTAAAAAGAAATAAGATGTCTGATAGTAGTAGATTCAGGAGAAGTATATTTGGTCTCGTTCTCAGTTTGCGATGTCGTAAAATAACGAAGATGATCTTTGATCCCAGAAAAAGTCCACTTAACATTATTATGGATGATAGCGTTGTAAGGAATATTCGATCTGTTGCCTTCAGATTAAAGCTCTTGTTCCTAGGTGGCGTTAAGGCTGTCGTATTTTCTATTGGCAGCAAAGGAGTTATACCAATGGTGGAGTTTGTGTCTAAATTAGCCATCAGTTCGAACAGCACCTATACATATATTTTGTACTTCGCTGCCTTTTTCTTGACGTTACCTTACCTGTAAGGTAGATACACTTTCCTACTTTATCCAAATTGCATTGGTATATGGGCCATGATCCTTCACGTCCATTTAAGCGTTCTTCTCGATGATGATGAGTGATAGACAAGTAATTTGTGCAGATCAATTGACAATATTAAATAGAAAATACAATCCATTGCTGCACAATACAGATTAGCGTAATTAAATATCATGTTAGGAGTATCGAATTTGATCTGTAAGATGCACTTTGAATACTTGCTTTGCAGTGTTATGGAGCGTCTCCTTGGAAGTATTGAAAGAGGGCAGGTGGCATTATTTCCTTGTTTGTCAATTACCGTTTGTTTTGTTGAATGCAGGAAATGCTTGATAAGCCATTGAAAAGTGAGCGGCAGATTCAACTCCAAATCCCAATCTTTTTGGTTTACGCTACAATTGGATTTTCATCTAAAGCTCTTGGTTTGAGCACTGTCAACACATTGGAATGTTTCCATTCTATTTGAGAGTGACTTATTCATCGATTTTGATGGTTTGCACAGGAATGAAAAAAGTGCATAGCTGCGTGTTACCTCCCTGATACATAACGCAAAATATATGCAATGTGCGGTCTGCCAACTGAGCTAGATGATCTAAGCTAATAAAACGTTCTATATCTATAGTCGCCACACTACCTTCCAACACTCCGGCGGGGAACAACACACCAGAGCATGCCGGTAATGCCTCAGTCAAGAGTTCGAATACCATTAGTACAATACTTTTGATTTTTCTAGTATCTTTTCAGTCTTATCATTTTGAATACTGGAAAACATTGTGCAACTCTTTGTTTCCTTGCCATAAGCCAGATCCAAGCCAATTTCCGAGGTATTACTTGCCTTGTCAGTAATAGTAGGGGGTAGTGGCAGTAATATTTCTTATTACTCATAGCTGGGTTAAAATGCAAATAATTACAGATTTTGAAAGTGTCATCATCAAGGGAGGAAAAGAGTCCTTACTGAGCTAGTCCCGTTTAGCAATCCCATTTTAACTCTATTCCTTAGTGTGTCTTGATATTATTAGACACCCTGACTAATCAAAATTTTAAAAGTGGTTATTAACAAGGGTAATAAGCATACTGTTATTGATGAAACAATTAAGATGGAAAAAATTTTGTACCAGTATTACGTCATATATATTATTCAGTTTAAGAGGGCGCATTTTTACCAAACGTTGTTTTACCAAGTCTACTTTTGTTCTACCACTCTTTTTGATGAACAATTTGCGAAATAAAAGTTGCCGAGATTTTTCAAGAATATCAAAATCTTGATAAGCAATATTGTTATGTGAGCTAGCAAATAGGTTTTGCGCTTACTCCAATTTACTATTACTGTAGAGCCACTATTTCTAGGAGAGGCACATGTGACATTCGAGATGTAACCTGAGACGCAACACTACTAATTTAATTTAGACCGTATTCTTTCAATATTCTTGAAGATTTAAGAAAATAAAAATTACAAAGTTACAAAACATTTTGATGGTGACTTTTTCGATCTTGCTAAACAATTTAAAAAGTGATTGAAATATTTTAAGTGTCTTACGAGAAAATATGTATTTCACGTCAATTTTTATCCGACCTTCATCGTCTTATGCCGGGTCATAAGTACTTTGATAATGTTACTATCATACCCTGTTTCGCACAATCGATGAACACTCTTTGATGGGCTTATTATTTCATTTGGTCCTGTGATATATTGACTTTCAATCATTAGTAGTTAGCAAAATTTCCAGTAACCACTCAAATTTAATGAAAGATTCGGTGTAGTAAGCATTTTCTACATTGAAATATTATAAACTTCAGCTAAAATTAAAAGAAAGAATCTGTTTTTAAGTTCAAAGTCTTACAAAATGGTGCTTCAGAAAAAAATTAAATTTTGACGACAACACAACTTAACATATTCAATTATTTTGGACTATCATTTAAAGAAAATGGAGGAGGAAATCTGCTGATTTAGATTTTGCCAAATCATGGGCAATGGGTAATAGAGAAAGCTTAGAAATTTTCAGAACCACAAAAAGTTGCAAAAACGGAGCTTTACACAAAAGATTTCAAGGGACGCTCAGAAGCCGGTTTGTAGATAAGGGGAAAGGTATTGCTGTTAATTGTCTCCAGTACTTTGCAATATCTTATGTAGTAATATACCCTTTAAAACATTGTTAGCGCATATTACGCTCCGCCAAGTGAATTGTATTTCGTATTTGCCTGGCTTGCCAAGTGGAGCATACCTCTGATATCATGTTACCGCATTTGGTACCTCTGCTGCAGTAAATAATTTGAACTGATCATCAGAACCACCAAAGATGTACAAAAGATTAAATGGGATTACTGGGCATAAAACCTGCTTTTCTACAGGTTGCATAAATGCCACAGACGACACAGTGAAAATGGACGGAGAACGAATTCTGGGAAGAGTGACAGAATACGTTAAAGAGATGTTCAGGGAGAATAGAGGATATAAACCTCTTATTTATCATGAGGCCCACGTATTTTATAATCGGAAGTAAAGACTGACAAGAAAGATGAGGAGGAAGAAAGTTACAGGACCAGATGACCAGCACTGGATGAATTTTAAATAACACAATTGGCTGAACTCAAGAATGTCACTGTAAAATACCGGGGGATCTACTCTACCCAAGAAGCCAGGAGCTACAGAATGTAAGCTAAATAGAACAATAAGTCTAATGAGTTATGTTAAGACAATTTCTGTGAGAGTGATCAAAAACAGAGTTAAAATCCGGTCTGAAATTACTTATACACATATCTTTTGTAAAAGATTCAGCAGCAAAAACGCCATCTTTGAGTCGAGAATGATCCCAGAACGAACAATCGCAGTGGAAAATGACTTTTAATTTCTGCTTTCTCGATTACGCTAAAGCTTTTGACAAAGTGAAGCATAAACAACTGTTTCGCATAATAGAGAGGTTAAGCTTAAATGGTAAAGATCTCAGGGTAATCAGGAATATAAATTTGGACCAAACTTCCTATATTCGAGTAGGAACTGACCGCACGGAATACAGAGTTATTCGCAAAGGAGCTCGTCAGGGACATGTGTTTTCGGCGGACTAATTCACTATTTATAACGAAACGATAATAAGAGAGTTAGACGAGTATCATGAACTGTTTATCAAAGGGAGGAATCTAATTAATTTGAGGTATCCTGACAACATAATGCTAATAGCGGGATCAAGGCAAACTCTTCAACAACTTATGGACTCTGTAATTGTGAAAAGCTAAAGATTGGGTTTGATTTTAAACTGTAAGAATACAGAATGCATGCTGATCAGCAAGAAGAGAGAGGTTCCTAGATGTCAACTTAAAATTGGAGACACGACAAGCGTTCAAGTTAAAAAGATTGACTATTTTGGAACTTTGGTCACCGTAAATGAAAGATGCGAATTGGAATTGTATTGAAGGATCGGCATGGCTTAAATGGCATTGTAGAAAAAGGTTAAAATCTTATGAAACACTCGAATAGACATACAGATAACAAATAGAATGATTACTACGTTATTCCTATTCTTGAATATGGAGGTGAATACTGGACTACATAACAAGCATAAAAAATAATATCGAATGCAGAATCTTGATTCTGTGGAAGAATGACGCACATACCATGGATAGACCATGTATCCAATATGGTTGTGTTAACCAGGAAGGGAACTAAAAGAAAACTGCACCCTGGTACTAGGGAACAAGAGATGGAATTTTTTAGGCATGTTACGAGAAACGTCAACTCAAAGCCTTTTCAGTTACTGGAATGATCGAGGGTACAAGAAGCAGAAGATAACAACTGCAAGCTTAATCGAATAGCAGATCCTTGTTGAGGTGTTTTGTGCTGTACAATTTTGCCAGAGTCTTAAGACAGGGGGAAGTGAAGATCCATGATCGCCAATTTTATGAAGTTCAGCACTTGAAAGAGAAGAAGTACAAGGAGAAGCAGCAGGAGGAGAAGAGCAGAAGGAGAAGCGGCCGAAGGAGAAACTGCAGCAAACAGAGTTAAAATCATTTTAACAATCTTACCTCCGGTGTGAGAACCAAGATTGTAATCCTAAATAGTAAATCTTAGTCCTACTTTAAGAAAAATCAACATTTGTTCTCCAGCTTTGCCAACCCTATCCAGACAGGAATATTTGACAATGCCAGAAGTGCGTGCGCGCGCGCGTGTGTGTGTGGGTGGGTGTGGGTGTCGGTGGAGCTGGTACGTGATATTATATGATCTTTTTGCCCTAAACCACGTTTATGGTTAGTCTTGAGCAGGTTAAAAAGTGTTTTGGTCAAGAGATATTTTAGGTCATTTGTGGGTGACTGTTCTTAGTAATTATGACGTTTTCAGAAGAAGATTTTAGAACTAATTTTAAAAGTACTCCTCAGTGGATCTATACTTTCGAATAGACCGACCAAATCTTTTGTGAGATAGTATAAAAGATGTAGTCCAGCGAACTTCTACCCACCATTCACAAACCCCATCAGTCTGGGTAGAGTTAAATATCTAAAGAGATTTTATGTCAAATTGGGCACTATTTTCTGTGTATTTGGATTTAATTGCAATAGGACCAAGCCACATAGGCAGCTAGGAAGTTTTGTCTGAGCTTAATGACCTTACATCAAGGGGCAATTTGGGGGAATGCAGGGACCTTTTTAAATCCAATTTGCGGAGGCACTATGATGTCATGAATAGTAAAAAAGTTCAAAGGAGATTGTGTAGTGGAGGGAATTGAGGCGCTGTTCTTCTTCTTTTCGATCAAGTATCTTATATTAATGTACTTTCAAAAACATCTTTTTCTTGGTATTAAAGTTCAGCCCCCCTTGACGTTGCGTAAGCTTTGGCCTTGTCCCTTATTGCCCATCCTCCGGAGTCTCCACAGCTTTTCGCATTAACATCTCCTGTGCATGGGTCCGAACGCGCTATCCTATCAATTACATTGTCAAACATTCTAATCGTTTAATTTCCGAAATTTTAAGCCTACAACAAAAATAAAAATTCTGAAAACTACTTTTATTTGTAGTACTTTGTGTTTTCATTATTGTCGCATGTGTTAGTTGCGTCAGAAACGCCGAATGTCAGACCAAGGATTGTTTTACAAAATAACACTAACCTTCGCCCGTGAATTTCTTTACGTTACAAAGTTACTACAATACCCTGTTTTACATCTTGAAAGTCGTACGTTTATAAAACCCAAATATGAGAATTACACATCCTTTCATATGTTGTCTGTAATTAATCAACAGTCGAAGAAAGGAAGCCCAAAACTTCTATAAAAAGCTCATATGTTAAACCTTTTAAACATCTGTGGATCAGTAATTAATACATCAATATAATTTATAATGTAATATATATATATATGTAATATAATATAATATATTAATATAATTAATTTATTTATACTTCTTAGTATACGATATCATACAAGCACATTAAATCCTTACAATACAGTGTCTTGAATGTACCATTTCTTTGCCCTATGATTTTGAAAGTCTTGCTTAAAAGTGATCAGAAAATTTGATTTTGATTTTCCAAGTCATGTTTTTCTTATGTCAAAGACATGAAAATAAAAGTCAGAGAGTTTCACACCCAAAATTGGTGCGCATAAAATAACTCTGAAAGGTCCAAATTGCACATAAAAAATAAAGTTACCAATTAAGCATCAATGAAGGTTTTCCTTTCAGAACGAAATTCTCTTCCGATATTTCCTGTAAAACAGACGCTCTTAGCTGTCGTCACTATCTATAACATTGTTTTTGATGAAATAAGTTCTTACGCCTCCAGTTTTAGAATATTATCAATGCCTTGCTTTAATTCATGTTTGTTCATTTATCATCATAGGGCAGCATATTACGTGTATGAAATATGCTTCTTTATTTACTCGTACTTGGTCTGCGCTCTAAGTACATGGATTCAAAGATGTATTCTGTTCTTGAAGCACAATACTAAGGAAAGAGTGATTGGAATTATATATAAATTTGGAGGAAAGCATAAACATTCATTGCCTTCTTTCTTACATAAACGTACCTGTGATGTCAATGGTACAAATATGACAATGTATGCATTCTATGCGTCGTTACCAATTATGTCGAAGATTACGTGTCAAAGCTGACTTAGACGCAGACGGGAAACTACCGGGAAGGGGCTCGCCATTGTCCGATTGCCGACGGACGTTTTGTTAGATAGCGGAAATAGCAACAGAAGTTCTTAATATGTTGCACGAAGGCTCTTTTTACTTCATTTCTGACCAGAAGGATGATTACGGGATCCAAGACTTTTATAATCAATGAAGATGTTTTGAGGTAGGAAGCAATAAGGACATCTAATGGACCCTTGGCAACGACCGTTAAAATCTTATACGATAAATAGGGTCCCCAACAACCAAGAAAGACTATTATTAGAAAATATGTTGAAAGGACAACTCTTATATTTGATTTGTTACAACGTAGCATCTCTAAACACTTGGTTTTTGTGGGAGGAACAATACTTTGTGTGGAAATCACTTTCATGAGGATATTATGAGACCCTTGTCCTCTTGTTGTCGATATATCTGATATGCTACCGTTGCGAGTACGCCCATCGTTATCTAATCTATCTCCATTGTAAGTATTAAACTTCTCAGCATATATTTGACTAGCAGAAGAAGCTGTTTGTGGAATACCATCCACTTTCATTGCTTCTACATCATTTGCAGATAGGGTGGAGAGATCAGTAACCGTGCCAGAGCGCTCAGTGTCTTTTAAAGTGGAATTCTTTGTTTTTTCTTCTATGCTTAGTGATTCATTGCTCTTCACAGCCTCAGAAAGTTTTGAGTTCTCTCTATATAGCTTGTTGATCTGTTTCTTTGCAATCTGATATACTCTTATGTTTGTAATTAGTAACACAAGTAGAGGGATTATAAAGCAAAGAATAACTAAGAGTGACATATAGTACTTGTTGACAAGTTCCCATTTTAGAGCACATAATGATTCCGGTTCGTAGCTTGATTGCGGTTCTGTGATCAGGAGGGGTAATAGCCACAGAAACCCTGCTATCCAAGACCAAAGCATCAAAGACCAAAAATATTTACTTCCAGCGTTCTTTTGATAGAAAAATGGATGTGCTACAGCTATATATCTATCCACAGATATAGTCGACAATGCTAAAATGCTTGTTGTTCCTAGAAAGTGTGCTAAAAATGTGATGACATCACATCTTCGAGCTATATTTGTCACTGATTGTCGTCTGGTGTCTCGTAAAATCAAAACAGTAGTCGGGGTTCGGGTGATGAAGAATAAAATGTCGGACACAAGGAGAGTGATTAGCAGCAAATTAGGCCTTGTTCGTAATCTACGATGTCTTAAGATGACGTACGTGACCTGCGAACACAAAATGGACCCCACTGTAATTGCAATGACAGTAAGTGTAAGGATGGAAATCTTGTGTGATGTATTTAACTGTATGAGAGGTTGCCATGTTGGTGATACGTTCGATCTTCTATTTGCAGGCAGAGTGCGAACAATTCGGGACGTAAGATTGGTAAAATTTAGAAACATCGTACTGTTGCACTAAAGTCACGAACCTCCAAAGTGTGCAAAGTTGCTCCTCTTGTGTGCTTTAGTCTTTGCAGTACTTCTCATGTAACATTTGCTCAGTACATCGAAGATAGCTTTATTCAAAAAAGTCCGTGTTCTGTATTTAATCGCATGAGCTCCACGGTTTTTACAACTACGATAGTCAACCTGCTGTAGAAACTCTTTGATTTTTCATTCTCTTATAAACTTCTGTGATTACCTAACACAGAAATGTGAGCAGTGAAGTCTTGAAGATCGATAACTTCTTTAAAGACCTGCCCTAGGTATCCTATGTTCCTGACAAAATACTTGGAAGTCTCTTAAATTCAATGCCTAAGCATAAATCCATCTGTTTCTTCCGTAAGATTAAACGAGAGCAGGTGGCATCATTAGATTGTTTATCGTTCGGACATTTATAATTCCACAGGACTAAAGCAAAAGCGAGGATTTTTGTATTGAAAAAAATTATGCAATGTACAACGTGAGTTTGCTTCGTTGATTACAAAACATAGAATTGTTCACTTTGGAAGACAAGCCATTGAGCGGTAGTATCGAGCCTTTGTTAATAATAATGATAGTAATGATAACACAATTGACAATAAACAATAATGCCACAGTTCCAAAGCGTCAATTGCATGGTCTCTAAACGTTTTACATGAATACTTGTGCAGCACTATTAACTGTAAAAACAATAATTATAGTTGTAGGATGGAACTTACAATTGCCAGCCTTGCTCTGAATATTGAAGACGAGTCGATGTGTTGAAAAGCTTTTTTCGTATGATGCTCATCAGACTCTTTTCATCATAAGTGTAATACTAACAAGATTGAAATTATAACGCGAAACGATTTGATTTGATGAGACATGCAGACGTACGTGGAAGCTAAAACAAACTGACATCTAGTACGAACTCTTTCTGGCGGCAAAGTTCTGGATCATACTTATGATGTAAAGGTTCTGATGAGCATGATAAGAAAAGAACTTTTCAACGTAACGATATGTCTTCCATATTTAGAGGAATTCTGGGATTTTGTACCACAAATAACCTAATCACCAGCTTAGACATTTTTAGATTATAAATATTTATGATACAATAATTACTAACATCATGCCTTTCATCGCAAAATAAGTATCATCATCAGCGTGCGTTAACACAACACGGGCAATGAGGTCAGTTTATCTTGCGTTCTGTCGCACTCGCATTTTACAAACATGACTAAAAGCCTATGTGATATTACTGGAACTTTTTCTCCATTTATCGATGCGGTAACATATCTAAAATACGCGACGACATTCTCAAACAGCAATTGTAACGGAGAGGAGAGTAACGCAATTGCTGACAATAACTTGGTCTTATCAAGTCATACCAAGACCAAACTGGTGTTTGTAAAAAAATCAAAGGTTCATAGACCATTTTCTTGGTTTAACGTCCCACTGTGAGAAATGTTTGGTGACCCTTACTCTTCTATCTTGCTTCTCTTTAAGCACGGTTGATATTGATCTTAACATACTCGAAAGAGGTATCGTGCACTCTATTTTATGCATTTCGAACTTCACAACTTCATAAAAAAGTATGCATCGGCCACTCCTTATTCCTATGCCAAATATTTTGGTGAATGGAGCACCTGTGTTCTAAAGAGAGCCATTTCTGGTTTTTCTATAAATCTCGAATTCGACGATTGCTAACCGACATCCCAAAGGGAATTCTTTCCTTACAATTCTAAAACGGCTTTCTTTGTATATAAAAAAACATAAACATTTCAGGGAGAAAAAACCAAAGGCAGGTTTATTTGCATGTCACTAAGTATGTACGCGTTTATGCTCTGAAGTTCTTCTTAAGGAGTTTCCAGATGTAGCAATTTGTCCTTTTCCAGTTTGATGTGCATTCTGTCTGTGAAACTCAAAGTTTGCAATGTCAATTAAATCGCTGTCTTTTGAATGATATCACAGCAAACCAATCGACAGACACAGGGACCCAGTACACACATTCACGTTAGTAGTAGGAGTAATATCGAGTATTATACATCCATCTAGTATCATAAACACTATTTTGAGAACCCTTGGGCTATCAAGCTTAGTTTTTTAGGTCACGATCTTTGTGATTAACAGATGTTTAACTTGAAGTGACCAAAACATGTCTTTGAATCTCTAACATCTGCACAAATATGTTATTGAAATATATAGTTACCCATTTCTTATTTTGTGTATCTGCTTTTGACATCTTCGCACAGATCAATCCAGATCTTTGTATCTCGAATATCTGCACAAATATGTTATTGAAATGTATATTAGCCCACTTCTTATTTTGTGTATCTGCTTGCTGTTTTGGCATGTTCACACAGATCAATTCAAAACTTTATAGGACGAGACGTCGGCGCAATGAAAATAGTCAAACTTTGAACAACCAGTTCTTGAGAGTTTGAGTAACCTGGGACAGTGGGTGCGTAATGTCATGGTGGCATAAAATGGTAGTGTTGTGACTTAAGTCCATGCGTAAGACCTGATGTCACAAAGGCCAACCAGGAACTCAGAATGTAGATTTTTTTGTATTACTAATCATTTAAGTTTCTTATCAATGTTTACACTCGCCCCCATCTCATCTGTCGCCGTGATTACGTTTCTATATTAATCATGTTTTCCTTCTAATTTCCTCATTTGACCTATCATACTTTCTACCTATGTCACGTTCTCTCATTTATTCTATTACTTACTAGTTTGTATTTAAGCAAGATTATTTTGTATAGAAATTTACGTTTACAATAGTATTTAAAATTGTATCCGTCCAAGAGGATCCCTACGACCAATACTGTGGGGTCTACACAAAACACAGCCACTGCCACGGCCAGGAAAGCATTCCTTGCATCCAAATTTTGTCAATGGTAGGATCAATTCAGCATAAGCTTGCTAAGTGGTTAAGAAAAATTTTGTCACCTGTTTTAACAAGATTTTCAACGCACACAGGAAAAGACTCATTTTCTTTGCTTATCAAATGAAGAAATTAAGTTTGCTCGGTTGACGAAATAGGAATGTGCTTCTTTGACATATATAGACTCTTCAACAGTTAAAGGAGGTTATTGGAACTTGTTGGAACTCTATGTATGAGAATGATGATGGCGATTTTACCAATCAAAATCCGTTTTTATGGAGCCCATGGGGCTTTCCACAACATCAGTTGAGTTTAGCTAATGACACTATGTACCAGTAGCTCCACGTTGTGATCATGGGCTCCCCTTCAGGTACCACATTGGCCAATAATTTTCTAGGATACTTGGAAATAAATGTCCTAAAACAACTGCCTGAAGAGGTCGCAAAAAGTGGGAAATTTTTCCAATAAAATGAATACCCAGAAGGAATTGTCGAGTGGCGCATCCGCAATACAAAAAGAATTTTAGAAACGCCGAAAAAGTTTGGACCGCATAATTGTCCCGTCTACCTCTGTATACCTTGGCTTGGCGACCCATCGGAAAGCATCACCCGCAGTCTGCAATGAACAGTGGATTACGCTGACAGTACATGAAAGCTGCGAATTGTGGTATACTGCTGTTAAAACGCTACTGGGTGCGAAAAAACACGTTCTACAGCCCTATTCCTTAAGCAATAATGTTTATCACTTCAAATTCTAATGTGAGGCACGGTATGGTGGTAGAACGTCTCAGATGCTCTTCCAAGTATTCTCTGGAATACGAGAAGAGGCGAGCGAAGACAGGCCAAACAGGGCTTGCATGGGCGAGCATAAATCAACAGTAGAAACACAATCGGCTATTGCTGAGCATCTGTTACTCAATCAAGAACATACTGATCATTATGCTAACTCTTGTTTCTCTGTAATGTATAGAGCCCGATTAGAACATCACCTAAGATTGCTTGAAGCTGTGTACATTATAATACAGCTTTGAGTTTTATCTTATCTTATTTATTTTTAAACTCAAATCTATCTTCTCTAAGAATGGCTACCCATTAGGCCTTATCGACTCATGTATAAGTAAGTTCCTCAATAAGGTGTTCGCTAGTCAAATTACCATAGTCATTAGGGGATAGTGTTGGTTTGCCTGCAATATGCTAGAAATTCCTTACAATTACTCACACAAATAGGCTCATCATATTGGCCTTTCCTACCATTTAGGTACGATTTATCTTTAGTCTTGTGCAGACGACCCATCATCTACATATTAGGATCACTGAACATCTTGGTATCTCATCCTTGATCGGCAATTCTCTCCCTATTCCACCTTTCTCCAACATAACACATGCAACATGGCATCTCTTCAAATCAACCCATGTCACCAGAAGATTTCAAAATTTCTTACGACTGCTTCTTCTGGTTATCTGCTTCTCCTTAAAGAAAGCCTGCTCATCAAAAACTGAATCCTACAATTAACACGACAAACAGTTCCTAACCCCCTATGATTGTTTTAACCCCCACATTCATTACCAGGCCTCTTCGAGTTTAGTTTTTTTTCACTAGAAAAGAGCAACGATAGTTGTGTTCCTCTTGTTCGCGTTGAGAATGTTCTGTGACATGACGTCAGCGCTTATATACATCGATCAGTTTGTCATTTTCGTTTCTAATTTATGGCTGTTCAAGATTATTACCTTGGCCATTATATTTATATTAAGATTGCGTTTTCCACCTGGCGTGTCTATTGCCTACATATTTAATTAGAATTTGGAAAGAATCTTGGGGAATAGAAAAATGTCGCTACCTGCATTCAAATACGAGTGTACGTCCCTTACTGCAAGTGCCCAACAAACTAATACTCAGCTGACAACTATGATATCTATTTCTTCAGTTGTCACATTATCACCAAGGTCTCTATTATTGGACATCAATATCTAGCTCTAAATAATTTTGCAGACAAGACGCTCTGAGCTACCTGAAGTGTATTTAAATTCGCTCAATACTATTTTTCGCGCATTTAAGTACTGCGAGAAAATTCGTCCGCGCGATAAGCTTAAAGATGCAACTATAGAATTTTTCTTGTTATTTGCTAATTTTCCCCATATAACAACTGCCATGCATTTTTTATTAAGCTTTGTTGACAAAGCACACAATTAATTTTTATCAAATAACTTTATTCTTCTTGGAAATCATTCAAGTCGTACTACAATTGATGGATTTATATGTCATCTTCTTCTTCTTCTGTTACAGAAATCTGGTCTTGCTCTAAGTAATAATTATCAAGAAATTGCTTCATCTTCTTGAAAACTTTGTCATGCGCATCTCCTTCGTAAACTGTTAATGTGATCAGAATTTCTAAGCCGCCCTGGGAAATCGGAGACCTTCGATATTTTGGATCTCTAACACCCGCACGCCTAATCATTGGTCAAATGAAGCCATGTATTTTGAGATGATTGAAAAATTTATCATGCTGTGCGTCAAATAACAAATCATACCCCTGGCATTGCGAAAAAATCAGTAATGGCTCCTGATAGGAGATGTATTTAAGGGCCAGTGTTCTCCAGCAGTGATAAAACGTTGTAGAGTTAAACGATAAAATGGTGCCTGTACATCACAATATAGCGCAATGTTTTCAAACCGTACACTTAACTATGAATCAAAGCCATAAAGCCCAGATGAGAAAGAGAACACATCCTATTGGGTTTATAAACATAATCCAAAAGCATCTTAAAAGTGGCAAAGAACCAGAATATGAAAAAAAAAGACACTAAACTCAGCACCATCATGCCTCTGCACGCGAAATGGGCTACCTCCTTTTTAGATTACACGCAGAGCAACAAATCAAACGTCAGGAATAGCTGTGAGAGATCTGGAATTGTGACGTTTTTAGAAATAGATGTTCCTTTAAAGCGCGAAGATCCATTCATGGAAACTGAGATTTAATTGGGATAAAAAGACTGACACTTGAATGATTTGAAAGATGGACTGGTTCAATAGTGATTTTATTATTCATTCATAATGGACAGATACAAATGGATGTTCATTGTTGGTAATTTTTTTGACAGAAAACAGCTTGTCACCATCAATTTTCATTCAATTTTATTATGTTTACCGGCATTTAAGGTGCGCGAATTTAAGTCCTCGCGATTGTATCGATTTTGGTTGCGCGAATTCAAGTCCGGACGAATTCAAGTCCGTGCGAAATATGGTACCACGCGAATTCAAGTCCGCGTGAAATACAATACCGCGTGAATTCAAGTCCGTGCGAAATATGGTACCGCGCGAATTCAAGTCCGGACGAATTCAAGTCCGTGCGAAATATGGTACCACGCGAATTCAAGTCCGCGTGAAATGCAATACCGCGTGAATTCAAGTCCGTGCGAAATATAGTACCGCACGAATTCAAGTCCGTGCGATATATAGTACCGCGCGAATTCAAGTCCGCGTGAAATATAGTACCACGCGAATTTAAATACACTTAAAGTATTTGACTCGATCAAAGAAGGACCGTTATCAAAGCACTATAATCAAATATATTGTGTGGCTAACTGTAAAATACTTAACCACGCCCAGAATCCTATTTGGTGGAGACAGGTACTTTTGTGTACACTGTAAAAATGTTTTCAGGTAACTTCCCTCCCTTAAACTATTTAAGCTGGAACTTCACGAGTAATTCGGTCAATCGGGACTGTTATTTTGATAAAGGGATTTTTAAAACAACTCTGATCTAGAGCAGCATTTGACTAACGTAAGTGTAACGAAACTACTGAATTAAACTTCACTGCAAAAATTACTTGTTTGCTCTTCACACTGCACTTCTATTGGATTAAGCATTAGTTTTTCTGTAACAAGTTACGAACCAAACTTAACTAAACATAATAGTTGTAAAGTAAAACTTGATATTAACAGATAAAGAGCTCTCTAACTAGAAGGCAACACTATCTGCAAACTATGTCTATGGCATCGGTGTAGCATGTTTGTACTAAAGGTATTCAGCAGATTTGTACTGATCTTGTGGTTAACGAGTCACAAAAGGGGCGTTCCAGAAATATAAAATTGCCAGAAACACTCAGGACAAACTGCAGCTTAAGGTTTTTGGTGCGTCACGCACCAGGTATTTCTTTTCAATTAAAGACTTATACTCTGGAATCGAGCATAAAACTTTAAAAATACCATAAAAGAAATAATTTTAAATTTTAGAACTGCAGTAAAATCTATAAAAGGATTTTTACAGTAGTTGAAAAATTATCACTTAATCCATATTTCAACATCATTAGTCAAATTGTAGTAACGTTTCAATAAAGTATCTCAGAAAGTACTTCTGCATTATTATTTAAAGGCCGCTTTACAGTAAACTTCATATACAATTGCACCCTGTTCAGCCACCCCTAGTTTCACAGATCCATTTCATTCAAATGTCACTACATAATTGCCATTTTAAACTTTTCAGCACAAAAGGTGGGGGATAAAAGAGAACACAAAGTCCTTAGCAAGTTTCTTTGATGGTCCAGATTAGACAAAATCTTACAAATAGATGCTTTATCAACTTCAAATTCTAGATATGAATTTTAAGACAGGATTATATCACGAAATGCTGCTTACTTATTGGTGAAAAGGAAAAAGTGTTATTAAAGCAAGATAAACATGTTTGTCAATACCACAGGTCAGGACAGGACAGGTATTTAGTTTTTTAAATATTTATATAGGAAAATATAGCTTTCAAAGTATTTTAACGCGGTTGGCAGAGCGGGCTGGGGAGATGGGATTCAAATTCGATTTTAAAAATCTTTGTTATGGTTTTCATTGAAAGTACCTGTTGATATGAAATTGGAATACAAATAAGGATTGTAAATAAATATATGTAAGCGTGGTAGGAGAAGGAAAGTATTTGAGAAAGGAACTAGCAGTGTCATAAGCCACAGTAATAATTGACTTCAAGGGGTGCTTAAAGTTTGGAAACCACGACTCTTTTCTGCTACAGATGCTCAAAGTGCGGGACACACTTAGTAGGCTAAATTACTATCGAATGAGTTGAAATCCTTTTTATTGTAAGGCACAAAGTTATGCTCCACAGTTGCTAAGGCCTAAGAGTTTTAAAGGGTTTAATATGATAGCAAAATAGGATAAAACTTTCTTGCATCACAAATAGAATAGAGTCAGTTTGTAGGCATCTAGACTCATTACCACTGGAATAAGGCTTCATGATTTGTTAAGCTTGTAAAGAAGATAAATTTGTAACATGGTTGAACATTTTACAACTACAAAATCTACAATGTTTGAGAAATGTTTTTCTTATTTCATGCCTTGATAGAAGTATTATCAAGGGATCCACAATCGAGTTAAGTAATGGAGCGATCCTGATATAGGTACTCGCTGTAACATTAGGACCGCTTTGGGTTACAGTGAGCAATAGTCTGTACGCAGCGTAAGGGAACCAGCAGCAAATAAATCCTAAAATTAAAAAATATGTAGAAATAACGATCTGTATGTGCAGTTTATTTTCACGAAGGTATTGAAGGCTTGTTCTACGGGATGAAACACTTTGCGAGGAAGTTGTTCTCTCAAGGATTTCCATTGATTCATTCACTAACCTTTCCTCTGTTATGGATTTTTTTGAAACGTTGTCACACGTTTCTAAACTGTCATCAGTGCACATGGCAGTATTGGAGATAACATGCCTTGCCTTACTAATCCTTATGTTCGACTCAATGGCCATAAAGCACTCGTTTAGTTTGGAATTACAAACCGGACCTGGAACAATCCTATTATAATTCTCTGTGGATCTTGGAATAACTGCTATCTCCATTTCTTTATAGGACTCGGTATTGTCAACATTCACAGACTTTCTATTTTGGTCTTGGGACAATTTCCTTATATGTGCTTTTGCTATTCTATGTACTTTGATGTTGGTGATGATTAACACTAGCAAAGGGCATACAATGCAGAGCATTAATGTAAAAGCTCTGTAGTATCCACTCACCACATCCCATCTGAGATCACACAAACTTTCAGGCCTGTAACCTGCCCATGATTCCTTGAAAGGAATGGGCAACATGCAAAAGAACCCCATGATCCATGGCCATAGCATTACAGACCAGAAATAAATTGTTCTCATATTCTTATGATAAAAATATGGATATCCGATAGCTATGTATCTATCTACTGAAACCATCGATAAGGCTAACACATTTGTTGTTGCTAGGAAGTAAGAGAAAAATGCAACAATATCGCATGTCAGGGTCATACTTAACGACGGCTTTGGTCGCTTTGCTCTTGAAATCAAAAAGGTATTCGGAATACGAGATATACAGAATAAAATGTCTGATATAAGAAGATCGAGAAGAAATAAATTGGGCCTCGTTCGTAATTTTTGATTTCGTAATATAATGTAGGTGATCTCTGAACATAGTAAACATCCGATAGTTATAATTATGGAGAAAATCAAAACTAGTATGACTCTATTCAATGTTGTTAGCTGCGGATAATCAGCAAAAAATACTGTCGATGACTTTCGGGTAGGCAGTAAGGAGGTAAAGATAGTTGTATTATTCAAATGCAAAAAACCCATGATATAAAGATGTTTATTTCTGGGTTTGCTGCAGGTTTGGCTCTTGTTTTACTTGACACAACTGTACAGTTTCCTATATATCGCTTTTATTGATACAAATGACCAAACTTCTCTTGAGTCCAGCGGGTATAAAGGACACTGAAATAATCAAAGCTTGCAAACATCTGAGAAGTGGTATTGATATATTGATTCCGTTGCTGTAACTCAATAGAGTTAATGAAGGCAAAGGACATTAGTGCAGAATGCTTCTTTAGGTTTGACAAGCGTCGACCATGTCGTGAAACGTTCAAAGTTAATTGGCTCCCTGCAGTTCTTGGAGCTCTGGTAAGCATCCATTTCTTGTTAGTGTTGAATTATCAAGGACAGAAAAAGAGGAGAGACCTGTTGTAGGTTATTGGTAATCTGCATGCTAGTACGTAGAGATCAATGATAGCAATCTAATTTCATCTTGGGGCGAATCCAGACGTACATTAGAGTTTACCGTATGAATATGGACTTAACGAAGAGAAGTAAAATAGACAAAGATAGCCAACTTCAAACATAAATTTCTGCAAGAATGTAGATTTAGTCAGACGTAAATCCTTTCATTAAAACGTGACTTACAAATCCAATTCTCCGATGATCTTCTAAAACGTATCGAATTAGTTCAAAAGGGTCTTGAAAGCGCTCCTTTCTGCAAATGTTCTAACTCCCTGTTTACAGACGGATTCTTTGAAATCGCCCAAAACCCAGTGGTCGCTGTTTACCAAGACTCAAAATACATTTGCAAGCAAATAGAAACCAGATGGTTTTCTATTCCTGTTTTACTTCCTTAAGCAGTGCTGTCTGAAATAAGGCACTTGAAAGATATCGACTAGCATAGATATGCATTCTATTATCTGTATCAGCTTTTTATAGACAGTAAACCTGTCGGGGGTTTAGGGTTAAAAAGAGACATCTACAATTGATATAACTCTTGATGATAAATTATACATTTATCCAAACATTGTCTACGTTGCCAACGTGCTATCTTTAGACCATGGAAATTTTCCCGTGTTCTATATGAGGTTTTCTTATTTTACAGTTCTACTTGTTGGGATTAGGGTAAGGAAACCTGTAAGTAACTTGAAAGCATACACGCAAAGAAGTGGTGGATTCTGGCACCCCATTATTATTATCTTCGTGTACCATAGTATGAAAAAATGTTTCCTTTTAAAAGAAATGCAAGTAGATTTTTATTCTGAAGACCTTTTCTATAGACAATTTGATGTTCATGACGTCATCATTTGCATGGATGTAAATACTTTCAAGGAAAGCTAAAAGTGTAGAAAAGATTGACCCCGTAGTGTATAAGGCATGACAAATGATGTAAACTAGCGGAACAGCAGGTAACTTCCTTTCCCCTCGGGTTATCCTCTTCAGTAGAATGCTTGAATTCCTGTTTTTTTAAAAAGTTGATTTGAAACAACATGTTTATAGTGTAGAACCGAGATACAACATACAAAGCTATTGCGCGAATAGTAGGAGACGGAATTTCAAAAGGATAACCCTGTCGATGTGATATTGTAAAATGTGTCAGATGTTTTGGTAATATATCAGCAAACGTGACAGCTGAAGGGCACCAGTAAAGAGTAACATCAGTGTGCTGCATGGATCATTAGAAACCTCATATCTAAACCTGAAACATGGAGAATCAGTTCACAGGCTATTAACAGAAAGTACAAGAGGCTGAGTCATACTTCTCTCGATCAAGGTGGCCTATGAATTCAAATCCTTGTATTAAGAGATCAGTGGGTTTTGTATGCAGGTCCTAAATCCACTGTACCACCAATTCTTGTTTTTCTATGAAGTAGGCTCTTTTAATTCTGCGTTGTCCTATTTCAGCAGTACTCCTTGCTCACGTGTACAGACCTGCTAGACATAATAATACTAAAACAAACGTTTAACATCATATGTACTGTCTTGGGTGTCAAGGTACTTGTATTGGTGGAAGGAGTCCATGAAAGGACTCTAGTAGACTTTGTATCGTTATTTTCTCTGTGAATCACGTTTTGAACTCTAGTACTGATATTTCGAGTATAACGGGTGACGGTAGTTCCCCCAGTTCACCGTATCTTGATTACGACCATTAAATGGCTCATATGGGAGCATCCCTATAGATTCTACGAGCGGCTTGGAGTGGAGAACAACGCGCGTTTGAGGTGCCCAGTACATTTGAATCCCTGTATGCAATGTTCAACGAGTTTAAATGCATTGCTATATTCCACGTTTGGCCGTGTGGTCTCAAGCTTGCTTTGAAAACCACCAACCCGAGTTTCATTCCAGCGCTGGAAAGCTTTGAGAACTTTTCTTAACTATAGTCAGGGAGGGAAATTGGGGAGACGGAAACTCAAGAAGCCCGTCGGTATGGATTGTACCTGTATTTTGGATAGCCTAGCCTTGGCACACACGTGTCACGCTGAACGTGCTTGAAGAACACGTGAAGGGTACAAGTGACAGTGGTTTACTCAGCCACTTTCACTCTAATTCACAGAGTAGGTTGCTCAGCTGATCGAACAGTTGAGCTCTCATATGTCGGTATCGACGAGAGAATTCATCACTTCACTACAGCCCTAGTCATTGCTTCTTTAAGCATAAAATAAACAATATTTCCTATCAGCTGAACTTAAGGGCACTCTGTTAATATTACGACCATATTTTACCAAAAAGTCTCTTTACATGGTATTTGCACATTCTGTGAGTATTGTGGTTTATTGTGATAACCGTTTCTTCTTGTGCGAATCACTTTAAAATTGATTCATGCTCAGTCATACCCACTCTTTTGATTTCATGGCGCGACCCCTGATGAATCACCACGTAGTACGGCGGCCACTCAAGGATACGGGGTAGCATTTTCTCTAGTTGTGAGCACCGGGAACCTCGATTCAAAGCCTTTATCGTAAAAGAACAATATCACAGGCTCTTAACAGAAAGAGGCTAAATTGCAACGGTCGGTCGAGGGGTGGACACTGCATTCGAACCTATTGGTTCAGAATTCATGTGGCTTTTTTGTAATACATCACCATGTATTCAAGACTTGCCGGGTGATCCCTTTCGAAAATCAGGGAGATCCCTTTCGAAAATTGTGAAGTAGTCCCCAGCTAAAAACAAATAAAAAAGCAAACAAAAAATTATTAGCCAATGCCTTCTGCTTCGCCCAACGACACAACAGTTTTCTACAAATTTTTGTCGTCCATTCCACGAGGTTTCATTTGTAGAATCTGCATTTGTTTACATGTTTTCACATTGATGCTTCTCTTGAGTTATCAAGAAAAGCTATTACTTCCCCTCGAAAAGGTCTATTTATTGGATTTTATTAAATCCGTATTTCCAACCGGAAAACAAGTATTCGTTTCAATGCATGATTGATGAATTTGAAGCACTTTAGGCAATTTGGTATTCTTTTGTCTTGTATAAGAATTTCTTCACTTAAGCCTGTTTTGGAAAAGTCTGACACGTTTTCTTAACCCTACTCTTTCATCGTGATCATTTTTAGTTGCCTTGATGTGCTGCATGCAATGTTACAAATAACATTAAAATGCGGTCCTCAAAGTTGTCTTCCATACAAGAGATACGGTACAAGCCTCTTGGCAATGTGTGATGTCCTTATTGTGTCCAGCTTACAGCAATTTGACTTACAAGTCAAAGATTGAAATAATGGGCAGTTGAAGATACTCTTGAAGTTACTGGAACTTACCAACAGATCTTATCAGAAGAAAGTTAATGAAAGCAATTCAGCGAGCGCAGGGCTCTATTTCAAACATGTTGTCAAAATGCATGCTTTGAATACTTTGCTATTGATAGGCAAGCCATAATTACTTCGGAGGTGTGGATAAGTTTTCCCCTCCTAAGGTTAACTACAATGCACGACTTGCAAAGTTTTACGTACTTTATGAAACTGCTTGCTACATCTCTGTCTTTTCGTAACAGCCAGAGCAGTATGAACGTATCGATGATTTGTCTGAAGAATGTGGGTTTTGCTTAAGCAATTGTTAAAGACCTCCACCACATAAAAGTTTATATGCCATACGAATCCACAATTATGCTAAACTAGCAATAAGTTGTAAACAGTGAAAGTAAAAGCATTAACGTAGACGAACTTTAGGAAAACAGCCTTTACTACTCATGCTATTTAATTTGAATCAATTTTCTCTTTAGGAAAATCGTTTTCAAACTCTTTCAAGATATAAGGCCATTGGCATCCCTCGCGCGGACGGAAAGGCATGGAAAAATTCTATAACGGAAGGTTGTCAGCTTTACAATTTACAATCAAAACCAAAAAGGTCTCTTGCACTAAATCACCGCCTCGTATTACTTTGGAGTTCTTTGTATTAGCGGTTTAACTTTACGACTTTGGCAGACCAGGATAAGGACAGGTGTCTTGGCTTTTTTGTAGTAATCAGTTTGGCTATCTGGAAAAATCGGCCTTTATATGGAAAAATTGATTGGTCATTCGTCTGGCTCGTGTATGAGAGCAGCGCAAGTCGAGAGACAACGTAATGTCTCCTTTGTTTGTAATTGCTTGATCGCTTCTGAAATCCAAATAACAGACTGATAGCAAAATCAGACAAATGCACGTATACGCAGCTGTCCTACCTTCACCTTTCAACAACTAAATATTGACAAGCTATACATTGAATCCGTGGAAGCCGAGGATATGAAGGCAAGAAAACCCTATCAAAGGTCAACGTACCTGACAGTAAGAGGTGTTGGGACAGCTGCTCTTCATTTGAGACACGCGTAAATACTGGTCAAGATGTAGGACGCGAGATGTTTGGTAAAAAAGATCTCCGTAGAGAGACGCATGGATTCCTAGCGCCTAGATATTTGTGCCTCTTGATGCCCAAATTCACTTGATCGTTATCAAATGCACTATTTATAACGCAGTATCTAATAACATTTAATTTCAGGGGTGGGAAAGATGAATTTATCACCAAAATTAAAGTATAAGGTAATCAAAAAGTTAAAAGTTTAGTCGTGTTACCTAGCGGCAAACCGTTTGCCCTGATAGCCACGGAGAACATACATTACACTAAGTGTGACTTGAAAGTTTTGTGTTATGTGTGTTAAACGTCTAAAAATTGGAAACGATAGGGTTGTAAGTAGGGATGCTACTTACATCCTTAGTGTCTTTATGACCTTTAAATTTTACGATTTACATCAAGTAGACGAGACGATTTTGTCGATGTTGCATTTGCTCTATATAAAATAAGGCTAAATATTTCAAAGGTATGTGCCATACTATTGCACTCTTTTCTCTTAGTCGGCTAAAAACTTAAATTGATTTTCAAACCTAAATCTATGGAGGACATTATCAAGATTGGTGAAACAATGTAATTTAATTTATGCTTATCGATATAGATGACATTTCTGTTTTCGGCTAAGATTTCTGGACCGAAATTTATATATACATATAAAACCTTGGGTAAGCCAATGTCAATCATTAAGTTTTGAATAAAGAAACGAGGTTTATTGACAATCTTACAGTATTCATATTGGCCTCAAAACTACTATTAGGTTTGCAAAACCACCTTGACAACTATTATGTAAAAATAATGAAATAATCATAATAGTATTATTACCAAAGGCGTATCCAAGGAGGGGACACAGGGGCATGCCCCCCTTTGGTGGATGTTATTTCAACGCCTAAGAAAAATATAAAATTGATAATGCACTCAAGCATTGGGATGTCCCTCTCACATGATTTTACCAATGAACCAAGTCTTGGATTTATTTATTTATCTTCTTTGCGTTGAATATACCTTATTAGTCATCGTAGTAGGCCTATTCAATTCACTAGTTATTCATTGACTAACCCTGCCCCCCCCCCTTTAGAAAATTGTGGAAACGCCCCTTATTATT
>JAAAKL020000885.1:0-35304 GCA_010016065.2 Carybdea cf. marsupialis auct. non (Linnaeus, 1758) | reverse complement strand
CCCTAAAATCTCGTGATATCTCATGTGAAACAGCGCATCCAAAACATGCATCTTGGCTACACAACATCATTAAGTACCTAGTTTCTCTTTTAATGGGACCCAACCCACCTTAGGTGCCATTTGCTCTATATAAACCAAAGTAGTATCATGATTTATGATTGCCATGAAATAGTCTTCTACGCCAAAAGTGAGCAACGTGTGCGAGCTCGAATTTACTTCATTTAGGACCAATTTTCTTGGCAACGAACATAATTAACAATTACCGATAAAAAACAGCATTTTGGCACAAAGATTAAATTCGACAAGATTCTGCACGGTCTCTTTAGTCTGTTCTGTTTTGAAACTTGAAAATACAAACACGTCTAATTAAAAATCTAATAGTGAATTTCAGACAATGATGGAATTATAAAATTATTAGTCAGTAACCGTAGGCTGTCAAATGTTATAAGCATCTTCGCTTACAAGCGATTTGAGTGGTGTTGTAGCAGAGGGTGTAGTGCAATACATATGGTACAAAGACTCTCACATTAGCACCATCACCTCTAGCGGCGCACAATATGCATGGTACACCTATAGAGCCCACCTTATCATGCAATACGTTATTGTCAGGGACCTTGTCTGACCTCATTATTAAAGGAGTTTATTACGTCTTGAGCGGAGCTCATTATTTATCCTCAATACACGGCTGAATGTTGTAGGAAATAACACTTTTAAAGATCTCATTCGTTACTAATATTTAAAAACTAAAACTGTTGATAATAGATGCTTATCGCTGCCAGTTAACCCATTTAACATTGATGGTCCTTCCATGTGGCGCGTGCGCACTTGTAACCTACCAACTATGACCAAATTGTTCAAGAACCATTTTTTGTTTCTTCCAACGGGCTGACTGACTGACATCATCCTCAATAACATTCAGCGTTAACAACAAAGGGTTCTACTGGCGAAGGAATACAGTTCCGAAATATGAACAACCTGGCTTTTTGGCATTTTATCTTGCTTATTCAATGCGAACGTACACTCCTTTTTTACTTTTTTCAATCTTCACGGAATATCCTAGACTATTCTTTCTCTATTGTTTTTACACGAAATCACACCTACCCCTTCACTAGTTCATCTGTATCCTAGCAACATAGATTTAAAAAAATCACCTTTTACCTGTAGGTCTTTTTATGACACGCAGTAAACAAAAAGATTTATCATACTCCTAAACTCTTGGAATTTGACTTTCACATGACAAAAACAATGACATTCTATTATGCAAATAGAATGTCATTGGACACAAATCGCTATACTATTTAGTAAGGAAAATGTTGACAATATGAGAATATCACTAGTTGCAAAGTTCACCGGCTATTGAATAAAAAGCTTAAAATATCAATTTCGGACGTTCAGAATATTGAGGCAGAGCAGTACAAACTTACTATTAAAAAAAAATAAAATAAAAAAATATTTATTTATAGATGGCAACCTTGTCAGTAAAAGAATACAAAATGTGCACAATACAGTGAAAGATTTCTTTGTTGGTCAGCCCTCAAAGGACTGAGGTCTAAAAAGAAATGACGAGACATTAAAACCTTTCTGTTTTAGAAAGCAGCAGTCGGCAGTACAAATATTATCCGACCAACGCATTAGCTTCAGATAAAAGTAAAATGGGCAAACAACAGTGCTACAATCTACGAAAGACAAACAATCTTAGAAATTATGCGTTCCTCGTGCTATAAACCTCTCGTGTATTCACAGTGGTCAGACATTTTTTGCAGATATTTTAATCTGGTCTTAAAAATTTAGTGAACCATGACATGTCAATTTCAGAACACTGGACAATTTTGTGCTCAAAAGGTTTTGAACATTCCCATGTCAGGACATATTGATTTAAAAGCTGTGTGAATGGCATTTTTTGGATTGTCACTGAAAAGAAAGATACGTTTTAGACGACCCCTACCTGGTCTGAGTGTTATTTTGGCAAACATTTTGAGTAGAAGTTAAGGTTATAACGAGTTTCCTGCTATGACCCAGAAAAAATTCCAGGAACCCCTGGACCTGGAAAGTGCAGGTTTACTATGCAAACTGGTCATATACTCAATTCCAAATAAATGCGTTTTTCTTTCTTAATGATGAAATTTGAGGCAATCTGTTAAAATTCCTTCAAGTACTCTTCTTGAAATCCACACATGAGTAATCAACAAAACGAAAAAAAGAACTGGCTTTTGAAAGCATGTTTGCAAAAAACAAATAAATCTGTGAGCGAATGCCACCTCTTAAGATACTTGCCATTGGTTCTTTTGTTTGAAAATGTTACCATTGAAGCTGAAAGCAACACTACTGCTGCAAACTGCATGCTTTCAATAAATGCCTCTTGAGAGAATGATGGAGGTGGAGCTCACCATGATGCAGTCTATCAGCACATATCGTAATTTTTTCGTCTAAGGAAACGTTTTCAAATTGTCCATTCTGACTGAAGAACGTTCTTCGGCATTACCAATTTACCTTCATGAGAACATCACACATATAAACTGGAAGTATGCTAGGAAAAATGATCGTCACCATCGGAATCCGAACCTGTGACCGAACCTTTTGGAACGTGCTGTCATACCAACTAAATGACGGTTACGTCATACACTTTCTATATATTCTAGTGGTCACGTGGTAAAGTCCAAAAGAGACGCATTTGATTCGCCGGGACTCAGAAGAACTTGTCTCATCTTTTGTCATTTGGAGGAATCCATTATCACACAAGTGGGTCTCAGGAGCTCACCTTTCCAGTTACGATATGCAAGGATACCGGCATACTTGAGGAAGACCTTCCATCAGCAATGCTTGACAGAGTATTCTGGAGAAACGTAGTTCTGTCTCGGGCGAGCTCACAAGGTGAGGGTGATGATGATGATGATGATGATGATGATGATGATGATGACGATGATAGTTACATAGCAGTCAATATAGTTTGATACATTTGTTTCCTCTACTCTGCTGTTTACTTTACGTCCTGTAGGCAGAGGTGGTTGGATGAATTGAGGTGCTGAATCACAATCCATGGGTTAAGAGATTCATAAGTTCGAGCCCTGGTCACCCTGGTAAATATCCTTAAGCGAATCATAAACTCTGCTGTACTTAACCATATCAAGGTTCAAACTTGGGTCGTGGCTGTGATGGCAGAAAAATCACTGTGTTGTGTGTAGCTGCTATGTGTCGATACTCATCAGGGAGTGAATCAGAGAAATATATGATAAACAGCTGCGGTGTAAATGTCAGATTTAAAGTGGCTTTGGATAGGGCGCTATCAAATTGTAGTTCACTTTACTTGATTGTTCTTGATAAGGATAAATTTTACGGTTTGTTTGCAATCTACAATGATGACAAATTGCGACATTAAGGAAATGTAGAGCACAAAGTGACCTTGATCTATGCAGGGAAGAGAGCTCAAATTGCAAAACTTACAGACAGTAAGTGTTGTTGTACCGCCAGTTTATCTTTGAGAAAGCCACACCCTTTTCAGTTCAATTTATTCGAGTTTACTGAAGAGAAACCACAAGTATTTAATTACATTCTTTTGTACAAATTTATAAAAAGCGCATACATATACAATTATATCAAAGGCAGGGATAATTGAAAGGTTTCTATTTCCTATGAATATGAGGGCATAAAAGCAAACTACTGTTACATTTTTGTCAGGGAATCTGACTTGATATTTTGGAATATTTTTAATTATGTTATAGTAAATCTATTTAAATTTAGATATCGGGTTAGAACTATTCCTCTGAAAAGGTATTTAATTTGCGCCCTCCCGTACAAAATAGGTCAAATTTCTTTCAAGCATTTATCATCTGAAATGAGTTGATGTAAGTCATACATTCATTTATTAAAAACATCTGCTATTTAAACCCTTTAAATTAAATACTGTGCATAATGGCAAGGGACAGGTTTAGAAATTCCAGATAATCGCTTTGCGGGTTTACGAATCTGTGCCATCCTATTGTTGTCAATACGTTTACTGTCGGATTTTCAAGGTCCATAGTGTTAGAATATGTCTTGATTAAATTTGACGAGTAAAGTAAAATAATGAAATATTTTATCTCATTGAGCTTTAAAGGTTGGTTTTTAGGAGCAATACTGCATGGGAACGAGGCTGTGTGACTTGGAGATGACTAGTTTGAGAGTAGAAAGCACGGATCTTTATCCATGGCTCATGAATTTTCTGTAGGTTGCAAAGAGTCTATGAAATAGTTCATTTCCATCTCGAACAAGCATAGGGGGCCAAGGTCTTGTCAATCATTACCTATGGACTACTTATCTATGAGGGAGTCGGTTGAAGAGTAACCCTCTTACCTCTTCGATCTAGAAAATGTTTCATCTGTTGTTGTTCTACAATTTCACTAGATAATCAAGTTCACGTTTGATTCACTTAAAACCAGGGGCAGTGGCATGGAGTGAATTGAAATTGGGGTGTCTATCCTACCGCATTTGAAAATCTATTTTCTAGTCCTTCAATATCAGACAAAACAAAGTTGGTGGTTGCTTCTTTCTTCCCAGAGATCAGTATATTCATTTTTATTTACAATTTCGTAATCAGATTTAGTTCTTTAGTAACTAACACCTATTCGGGGAAAGATAAGTTTTATGTTGTGATTATAAACTACCGTTAAAACGATGTAATAACTGTGGAGCTGTTCAAATTTTTAAAGAAGCTGTTTACTAAAGCTTTAAATTGATTTACTCTACATGCATGGATAAACACTATTTCAAAATTTCTCAACTACTTCACAAAATGCACCGAACTTCCCCGGTTGGGTTGCAGTATAGTGTTGCAATTGACTACTCTTTCACAACAGCATATCCTCTATCTTTGTGCTATATCTGTTAATTTGAAATGCAAATGAACGTAATTGTAGGATCATTCCCTGTTCATCAATGATGATTTTATCCTATGGAAACATGTAGCTGGTGACACAAAAAAACAGTCGAAAATCTGGGATTAGGGTGCAACGATCTACTTCGAATAGGTTTGAACATCACTAGCAATATGTAAAGTAATGAAAAAGGTGTACAGCATCATCTGACGATGGCTGCTGCAGAGAAATTGATCTGTTTCCACTTCTTCACATATCAACATCATATGGTTCTTTAGAAAATGGTTCTTTTGAAGAGTATCGACAGGTTTATCCATTTTACAGAGTATTTTCAACAACGCCAATAGCACCGTAGCAACGTAGCATTTAAATGTGCTCAGAAGGAGCCCCAAAGAGGTATACCGTTTACGATCACGGAGACGTTACAGGTTTTAGACACATGGGATTCAATATTCAACTAAGTTCCTTTCAATCTTAGCTAACAAAATACTGTAGAAATATTACAAAACAACCTCTGTGCTGATTCCACCTGCTTTTAACGTGAATTAAATCAAATCATCCTCATGGGTCATGAAATATATTTGAATTCTGCATATCATGCTGTCCACAGCCTATTAAAAGTTAAAAAGTGTTATAGAGAAGATTTCCGGCTTCGAATCCCGATGGTGACATTTTCACTTTTCTCTAGCATCTCTTTAAACATGATGTCTCTGTTTTGTTGGTTGCACGTATGCTCGAAGACGATCAAGACGACTCGACGACAAAGAAATAAGTTGGCATATTGTGTTAAAGGATGTCATTTACTTGCTTTTAGTTAAGGTCTACCTTAGCAGCTTTAAGATATAAAATTACCTGAAGGACGTTACTAATGATTGCTACTAACGGCCTTGTTATCGCTACAGAAGCCCTAAAATTTAACTTAGTCACACACATTCTTTGAATAAAAGAGTTATTCTGTCAACAAGATCAACCAAACATAGAAAAACCAGATTTTTGTTAATAGTTTTTATCTATCTCGATGTTTCATAAGTTCAACATTCGTTTGCAGAGTTACTGTTAGCAAAACTTTGATGCAATTTTTCAGAAGAAACTGACGAGGTAGGGTGAGGGCGTGCCTCCTAAAATAGAACAGGTACTATCTACTGCATAAAAATAGCTCCCGTTGTAATTTATACCCCTGAGCATAAAGAACTATTCGCAAAGTCGAGCTTATGTACTTCTAATTTGGGGACACCTAAATTACCGCAAAAATCTCTCCGTAGGGGTAATGCAACCAGAAATATCTTCTAAATAAGGTAAGGGGTAGAAAAATGTTATGAAGAGCAAAAGTGTTGTGGCTGAACATGACACAACAAACATCTACAGAGTATAGACATTTCAATGTATAACTGATAAACAACGACAAATGGAAATCTCCAGGATCGTATTTCGTGACTGTTTTACGGACATGTGAAATGGGAATATATGTTGCAGTTACCTTGATGAATAGGAAACTGACCAATTTCATATCAACTGAAATAATGCCCTTGTATACGTGATCACGTGAGGAACCTTTGTTATTTTCCTCGTATTTTTTCTTTCTTCTGATGAAATGAAATAACAAGAATTGTATCTATTCTTAAGGGAGGAGCACCTTGGGCATATAGCTGTCAATAAATAGTCTCCATTCATTTGAAACATTGTTGATACTAGCAATGATTGATAGGAGGCCATCAAATATTTTCCTGATACATACGGTAATACTCAGCAAATTATTGTAATAGTTTCTTCTTCAAAATGCAAGAATGAGCTTAGAAATCGAACTTAGCAATGTTATTCAATATGTTTATTTTCCTCAAACTATGATAAGGGTTTATCGGGCTAGCATGATAACATTTTCGGGGCAGGTTATAGAGCCTTCAATAAAAATATGCCAAGCCTGGCATCGTGGTCTTACTCACTCCTACCTGTGGGTTTACACCATCCCTGGGCAAATGTTTGTCTATGTCCAATTTGCCTCCCTTTTGCCCAATTTTTGTACACTTCTGCATTGTCTCTTTTCTCAAGAGCACCCTTATTTTAGATACCGCATGCCCTAGTTGGTAATCCGGCGATTAACTCACTTGGAAGATGTAAGGGTTTTACGAGACAACGGGCATTTGATATCTAATAAATACATCACCCTTGCAGATACAAAATAAACAGGCCATGTTTTATTTACAAAACATGTTTTTGCCTCGGGCCAGCAGTGGACCTCTAGGATGGGTAATTTTTTTCAGAATATACAAAAACAATTTCAGTAACTGAGTTTAAATTGCCGATTCTCTATTTATTGCAATACTAAAATGAATTCTTAATGATATAAAACAATGACCATTATTTGGGAATATCATAATTCTCTTTCCCCCCCTCCAATGATCTTCCAAGTTTCAACTCCTCCTTGGAAACAGGCATATGAAACAAAATACAGAAGTTTACCAGACCATTCATTATTTTCTTCATGGCGGAGCATGTCTCCAACCTGAATCCATAAGCCTTATCGTTGCATGGCTAACTCCTACTGAGTTGTTGCAACAACAAGAACCTCGCAACTATTTTGTCATTAATCTGACCTTACGTGCACTTTCAGTCTTCATTATAGGCCATTGCTTTCACACCAGGTTATCACTGATCAACTGTGCTATTTTTTTGCTTCCTTACGCAGGTTCTAGCTCGAGTTTAGGAGATAAAATTAGCTGTTTGCAATTACGTAAGAAGCTTATGCTATCTCACAATATTGTTCAATACAGAAGATGCTTTTTGAATGTTACTTTACTTTGTGTTAATATTACTGAGATTTTTAAATACAAATCTTGACCATGGCTCAGACAATACTAAACCTGAAGTATTGTATGAATCATAAATTCCTTTTTTGCTCTGTAGGGATAAGCTAGTCGTTTTAGATTTAAATTGTAATAATTGCCCTCCGATATTACTTAAAGTGAAAAATCTGATCAGTGGTTACTGAGGCACCGGGATTAATTAACAGTTGACTTATCTATAAATGGTGTACATATGATCCTATGAAATATTTCAAAGAAACATATACTATAAAATGACAGAAATTCGTCTGTTCTGTAGGAAAACCAAAAAATATAAAATCAGTTTGAAATTTTAAAAGGGACTTTTAGGGATTAGGGTCTTTACCTGGAATCACAGTCTTGGTTCGTTATCAAAGAAACATTGCAATTGATACTGAAGATAGGTTAGATCCGGTGATTACTTTTTAGAATCAAAGGAGGCAAAAAAGGTAAAGATCTCACCTTGTGCTAATTAGTCCATCCAATCTACAAATTATTGTAGATGTCAAAAGCAATCCCCATTCCTTTATTGATTACAATCCTGAATTAGTATTGATCCATTTTATGATTGTACGGTGAGGATTGCGATGAAATTAGTGATACTTAAAAGTGCGTTTTGTGTTTGTATTTTGTTCACTTTTGATTTCTGTATAAAATGACAAGAACGCAATCGAGGCCTTTTCTTGCAGCTGTTTCTATCACATCTTACAATTTCTCTCTTGTAAGAAATGTGATGAGAGTTACACGAAGTGTTAATGTAGATGCGACGTCATGAAGAACTATCATGTCTAGATATAAGAGAGACCTGACTATCAGGTGTTGTTGGCTAACTGCTTTGCTTTCCAACGAAACATCTATCACAGTCCAGGATGTAATAACTGGCTAGGTTTGCCAATAAATGTGACATTTGCTATTTCATAAAGGAGCCATATTGACATTAGAGTAGAAGTAAAGAAGCCTTAAAAATTGCATAAGACAGCTTTGTAGATGAATTGTGGTATCGCAATCTTATTAACGTCAAGAAATTTGGGCCGCGATGAAATTATTTGATGAAGTTAAGACAGTTTTGCTGAACTTGCTAATGGTGTTTTGATACTTTACCTACCTAAATCCCTATAACCTCTAAATAGTGATTTATCTTTGTAATATCCATCAACCATTCTTGAGCCACACATCATGATTATGGTGGAGGTCAATTACTGAGACGAGAATCAGGCAGAAAGTTAATAAAATAAATAGTTGCATTTCCAAGTTTGGAGTCAACTTCACGTGCTTCTAGTTGAAAAAGATCTGTCATAATTACATAATGGATTTATAAATCGAAAGAGGAAAGAGCAAAATGGAATCAATCGTCGAGAAATTTCTTGAAGCATTTTACGAAGTTTTGCAAAGAGACGAATGAATGACAATGTAGCAGACTTTCCGGGGTTGATTTTCCTGCCAAATTCAGATTGCTCATAGATTGATTCAGTTTCTCAGAGAAAGCTGCAATTTATCTTTGCCTTAATGAAACTGAAAAGAAATCCTATGCTAGACTTTGTCAAAAACTTATCAACTTCTTCATAAATTATGTTCTTTGTGAAAAGTAGCCTTAAATACGAGCAATACATTTACAGAGGTTGCATGAAAAAGCACTTCAAAGTTATCAATATATCAGATTCAGGGACAAAAAGTTTGTTTAACGAACTGGAAATAATTGAAAGCCTCATAAACCCATTCTATTTCAACAGGCCCGTTACATCATATCTTTTAACTAAGAAATCAAGTTTATTAACATGAACAAGGTATAAAGCAATTTCCAATCCTGTTATACGGCAGCAAAGATCCCATTATGGGCAACAGGATAAACTATTGTTAGATGACGAATATTTCGTCGATATGTTTATTCGTGACTTTACAGTTGATGACTACATCATTAATTCAATCCCATGTAGACGTTTAATCCATAATCTCAGTAGAAAACCCATTCTTCATTAATTTTAAAACGTGATTAAGACAATAAACTACGGATAAATCTTCTAGGAAAGATGACCTGCTGTCTGAAATATGCAAACATAGAGAAAATAAGAATTTGATAAATGACGCAGCTGTTTTGATCGTAATTTGAAAGTTGGTAGATCATTTCTCGACTTCCAATCTCGATTAAACTATTATGCACGGACACACAAGTAAGATGATATCCATAATGGCTGTAGCTTGATGACGTCTCAAGGCAGATTTCTTGGGGAGATGGGGGGCAGTTATGTGTTCTTATTCATACAAAAGCCCAAGAAAATTATTCTGAGAATTCTGTAATCTATATAAAAATTTACCTTGACAACGCATTAGATTATGTTTTGTGGTAACATTTTGGTAGTAGACTTTTACTGATGTACTTCTCTCTTCACCCGAAATTAATAGTTTTCTCTTTCTGGAGAATTTTCCATTTCTTGCCTCCTGTCAATATTATAACAAGTATAGCTGTGCCATGTCATTTTTGTTTACCAGAGAGAAATGTGCGCAGGACGACAGCTCTCTAGTGGCAATCTCCGGTGGAGGTAAGCGTGATACCATCAGATACAGAAGATTCTTGAACAGAATCTGACTACTTTCTGTTGCACTTTAACATGCTTCTTACTTCCAAAATTGAATTTTAGAGACATATGGTGGCCTTTAAAGACCTTGTCGACTATGTCGACCTTGTTTGAAGTCTACTTTAAAGAATTTTACTCATTATTTGGCACAATGCACTCAGATCATCAGACAAGAGGAGGCTATGATTTTTTATTTTTTTTTGCTGCCAGAAATTTATTCTCTAAAACAATTTGAGACAAATAGTAGTGTTGTTGCATCATCCCATTCTAACTATCCGAGACAATTTATAAAAGTCTTCATACTGCTTTACTAAGCTCGCTAACAGGTAGAGTTAGAGGGTTCATAACGAGGCAGTTGGTAGCAATTTAGAAAATACTTTGGGGCCTTATAGGTAAATATATAAATAAAATTTGTAACCTGCTAATAAAGATGCCTTATTTCTCACCGTTGAAAATCATTATCTATATCTATATCATGTCCTCCATATCAAATCAGAATCGCAAAATGATGTTAGTAAGTTCAGTGTATAGTTTATCAATCATCGTGTTGATATTAAGAGTTATGAAATCAGGCCATTAATTGATTGATTCAAACTTCGTGACGTAAACAGACTGCTACTTCAAACAATTGAAGTTCAACAAAGGCTAAGACCGACTTGTAAAATGAAGAAATAGTCCGTTAAAACGTCTTAGGTGTTTAATAATCTATGTTACTTTGTTACTATTTCTATAGTGCTTTTCCGCATGCGAAGGATAAGACCCTTAAAATGTTAGTGGACACAAAGTTAATAACGCTAAAACAAGGAAACAAAGAGGCGTTCCATAGCTATCATGGAAGAGAGATTTATCAAATGTAAAAATCCTAAAAGAACACAGCTGTGATAAACAACCTCTTTATTCTGTATCAAGATTAAAGTGCAATAATGTAGCAGCAGACAATGACAACCATTTTGATCTACCAGCCATTGACGATAACAACCAAGGAAGAAGACCCAGTCACTCTCACTCCATGACATTTACAAATGGACAGGTGTTTATATTTATTTCATATTTATATTTATATTCATGGTGGAATAGTCTAGTCTTATCCCCATGCATCCACTCGCATTGATTTCCACACCATCACCTCTCTCTCGAACATCATTACCCAACTCAAGATCAGGAAATGCAAGAAATATCGGTGCCCTGACAACACCCCCCCCCCCCCCCCCTAGTATGTATCTCACGCTTAAGGATAAAGAGGAAGAGTTGCAAGGTTTGCACGGAGGTTTGTCGATTCTACTAAATCCTACAACACGAGGAGGGCTATGGTCTCCGAGGTCATCCCACTTATTGCCACATGGGACATTCATAGATCATGGTGCAGTTTCATCACATATTTGATTTTGAATGGTGCAGTTTTATTGTTCTGTACCATTGGGTCCTCCCCATCTGCTACTGGTGCCATGTAACACAGTACTATCTGCCACCTGGTCGAGTGGTCGGCGACTAAACTAGCTCCTCCCTACTAGGTTCCACCTGGTGAGGAGAGTGAGAATGGACACCCCGCAGGACTAAAAACAAGACCTGTCAAAGGGAGGAGGAGCTCAGTCAAAGCCAACGGCCTTCCATACACTGCACTAGCCAACAGTGGTGCAGTACGAGATTCGGCGAATGATCCTTAACATGTGGACATCGGCAGATCTCCTTATTACTGGTGGTTGCTCTCGTAATTCCAGTTGCAACCGACAGACTGCGGTGAAGCAAGCAACAGAAAACCACTTCACTACTCATCCAAGAACGATCATGGAAAGTAATTTATCAATGTTTGAAGCTAAGGGGGTGAATGGGGCCTTTTCCGCTGCGAAGGAGGTACCTCGCTATGGTAGGAGCTCCCATGTACACCAGGTGGGACCCGATCGTTATCAAGGGACTGTGGGTAACAGGGACAAAACCAGAATCGGCACATGCAACGTGACGACGCTATACCAGAGTGGTAAATTGGAGAATGTTAAAATGGAAATAGTGAGACCGAATATTAATATGCTTAGCTATCATAGTAGCATATGCACCAACAGCCGATAGCTCAGAAGAGATAGATCCCTTTTATCAATCCCTAGAGGAAGCCAAATCTCAGTGTAAGTCGAATAAAATATACATTATCATGGGTGACATTAATGCAAGGGTAGGATGTGGTACTGGAGCAAAGCAGTAGGACCTCATGGAATTAGTGAGAGAATTGAGCGCGGACAAAGACGGGTTCGGTGGTGCGAGTCAGAATGTATGGTTATAATGAACACATGGTTGAAAGAGCACTCGAGGAGACTATATACGTCTAAAAGTCCTGGTGACTGTTTAAGGAATCAGATTGACTTCTTTGCCATCAATAAAAGATTTACAACAGCTGTAACAGGTGCAAAAACCTACCCGGGTGCAGATTGTGGGTGTGACCACATGCCTGTAGTAGCTAAAAGTCAGTGTAAACTTAGGAAGGTGACGAAAGAAAATTGCACATTGAGCTGCTGAAAGCCAGAAATCCCTCAGACATACTTTGTGCAGGTAAAGAATAGGTTTGCGAGTCTTATTGACGATGGGGAGGAGACATCGTTGGAGGCAGTGAAAGATGTACTAGTGAAAACAGCTGAAGATATTTTGCCCAAAAAGGAAAAACGGGGGAAACAAAAATGGATCACGGAAGTAAGTCGATCATTGATGGATGACATACGAAAGATAAGGGACAGGCAAAGTCATGGATACCGAGAGTTAGACAAACGAATCAGGGCAAAGTGTAAGGAGGCAAAAGAGAGCTGGCTTAATGACCAATGCGCTGAAATAGAAAGGTAATGCACAAAAGATCTTGATTTTTACAGGAGGGTAGATGAATTTTAGGCAGGAAGACAGGTTATGCTTTGGCTGTCTTAATGCGAAAGCTGGGTCAATACTGTTTAAAAAAGAAGGACATATCGAATAGATGGGAAGAATATGTTGGAGATTTATTTCATGATGTATGAGATGTAATGCTCATCTTCTCAGAGTCAGTGGAAAGTTCCAATGTACTCCAATCTGAAGTCAGATTTGCTGTTAGGGCGATGAGAAAGAATAAAGCAGCTGGGCCAGGTGGAGTGACTATTGAGATGATTGATGTTTTATAAGACTATGAGGTGGAAAAACTGACATGTGTCATCAATAAAATTTATTAAGAAGGGAAATTTCCAGAAGATCTGAGTAAGTCAGTATTCATTGCTTTTCCTAAGAAACCTGGCGCGATAGACTGTGAAGCACACGGAACGATCAGTCTGAAGAGCCATGTCACAAAATTGTTCTCAAGATTTTACTTCGAAGAGGAAGAAGCAAGATAAGATCGAAGATTGGAATAGAGCAGTTTGGTTTCGTTGAAGATCCTGGAAGCAGAAACGCCATCTTTGTCCTAAGAATCATAACCGAAAGAGCACCAAAATGTAGAAAAATGTGCACATGTGTTTCGTTGATTATGCAAAGCATTTGATAAAGTAAAACACAGAGAATTGTTTGAAGATTTAAGTAAATTTGACCTGCAGGGCAAAGATATCCGTTTACTGGCAAGCCTCTACTGGAATTAATCTGCATGTGTACGAAGGGGTGGTATGTGTAGCGAGTATAGAAAGATTGAGAGGGAAGCAAGACAGGGGTGTGTGATGTACCCAGATATTTTCAACTACTACAGTGAATTAATTATCAGAAAACTGGACGGAGAAAAAAGCTTGAAAGTTGGTGGGCAGCACATCAGTAACTTGCGGTATGCAGATAATTCAGTTTAACTGGCAAAATCGGCAAAAGACCTTTAGGAAATGATAGGCTTAGTAGCTAGGAAGATTGGAAAGAAGAGATTACCTATTAATTGCGAAAAAACAAAATATATACTTGTCTAAAAAAAGAAACGCATACCGTTATGCAATATAGCAGTGAAAGATCAAACAAGTGCCTGCATTTAGTGACTTAGGAAATACTATCACAAGGGAAGCCAAATGCACAATTGAGATTAGAAAAAGAACTGATCCACAATAAAGAGGTGTTGAAAAGGGCCGGAATAGGTAGAAAGTTACATTTTTAATGAGTGAATTAAAGGAAGAGGTAGAAAGTACCATCAGGTGATGCTCTTTCAGACGGCTAAAGCGAGAGAGAGCAGTGGCATTCCATAATCGCCTACATCGCCAGATATGGCACCTGGAAAAAAGAATCATCAACAAACTTTTAAAATATATTTGATTTAGAGTAAATGTAGAATCCGTGGTGGATTGCTACTCCTCTTTCAGCTGGGTTTTTTTTGGCCTTGAAACACAAGCGACGTAAACAATCACGAAGTTTTTAAGACGATCTTGCAGACAGCAGTATCCGATGTGGATCATTTGCATATTCGGCCCTACCAGAAAGGAAGCTGTTTGAGTTAGGAAGTTTAAATGTGTTCAGCTTAACTATTTGAAACTTTCAATAGCACGAGAAGAGGTTGGTGGATATTCAATATGTAACACAAAAAGCTTTCACCTCAATGAAATCCATATTTCGTGTTCTTGCTGTGACGTGAAGAGATTTCATTTAGAAGGAGTTGTCTAGAGTGTATATCAACCTTGCTAAGTAACTTTCTCTCGGAGACACTGTTTCCGAATGACAGGAAGCTGTGGGGTGACTTATCTAGAAGACCTCGTGTTATTGAATACATTTTCAATGTCATTCTGAGATCCAACGACGGAACTATTGTGGCAAAAGCAGCTGTTTTTGCTGCTTTCGGTAGGGTACAAACGTCTTAGAATTGCACATCATGTGAAACTGTGTTTAAGTATCAGTGGAAATAGACCGGTCGCTTTCAGCTTTCCATAAAAACAACTGACATTGAAACATTCTTTTACCATCAAACGTATATTATACACTACGACCGGGATCCGAAGCCTAATTTCTTTACTGATATAATTTAATACCTGGTTCTGGAAATTTGTATCTTGTGCAGATTGCTGAGTAATAGCTACATTTCTTAGATTTGCTTAAGAGGGGTACTAAAACTGTTGATAACGATGACACTCCTTTGAGTACAGAAATCTCTTTAGTAATGAGCAGTGGATATTCGATGTCCCCCAAAACGTCTCAGGGTTAACAGCTTCCATCATCTATAAAACCTGAAAAATTTTCACTGTTGACAGTCAGTAAGGAATAATATAACACAAATTTGGGGAAGATAAGATTTGGAATATCAAGTCTGAAGAGACACTAGAGAACGGTGAGAATGTGTTATTACACCATTAGAAATACACCATTGGAAGTACAGATGACCTCATTTTTTACTAAAGTCGTCACTAAAGTCGCCACTCGTAAAGTTTTCTCCCCAACGAACATAGAGTATCCCCATTGAGGGCGATAAACACCTTTGAGAAGTCAAATGAAAATAAAAAAGATCCCTTTTTTGTTTAAAAGGGAATAACCGTTTTTATTGCTGAGTTTAAATTATCCCGTCAATTGTGTCTCTTTTCCTTTAAATGGACAATAGAACTCTAAAAAAGCATTGATGAATAAATGAAAATAGGCAGTCTATAACTCCTGCCCAAGACATTTTAAGAAATACAAATCAATAGTAGCTCATAAATGTTGCTACAGTCTTCTTTCTCCTTTGCAGAATAACTCTATCCGTATCATTTCCTGCTCTACTGAACTATTTCACATGAGTAAGTTTCAAATGTCAGGTTTCGTAAGTAAGTGGCAAATTTTCACAGAGTTATTAGCTTTATTATAGCCACATCCTTACTAGTCCCACCGCCCACCCAACCCTGGGAATCTAAGGAAACCCCAATGTGTTAACGACTTACTGTCACTATATTCAGCAGCAATCTAAAATGTTTTAACCTTAGCTCTCTACGAATGCCGCTGGATTTATAGGAAATTCTAGCTGAACACTACTCTCCACATCCCCAAATGCAGTACCAAGCTTGAGTTTCTTGGCCCTAGTTTCTTTGGTAGCTAAGAAAGTTCTCGCTTCTTTTTAAACAGAAACTTAGGTCTCAATATATGCGTTAAACACCCTTGATATTTCGTTTCCAAAAAACTAATCTGATCGACACAAAAATATGATACACTACAAAACTGATCTAAAAGGAATACAAGCAGATGTATGATGTATGACTGATAATACTCATAAATATACTGAGTGATATACTGATATATGAATGATATTTGTGGTTACACGTCTTTTAATTGTAATATTATGTATTTGGTTACTCTCCCTATGGCCTCACACAGTTTTTACTGCATGAAATTCATGTTTATGTATCTTTACACGAATATTTCAGATTGGTATTGCTGGTAAGAATATTTCAAAATAGTGAATCCTAAAGCAACATAACTCTAACATTTGTCTATCCCTTTTAACAGAATTTTTAAGAAATTACGACCAAATGATGCGATTAAGAAATGCTTATTAGAGATACATGTCATTAATAAATTGTTAAGATCCCTTTTTTTAAATATTTAAGTTGACCCTTAAAGCTTATCTCATCAAACTACACATCTTATCTTACTTTACTGGATATCCCGTGAAAAGCGTGTAAGATGTAGGGTAAAAAAACAATGTGGCAGATTTTTATATTGATTGTAATGGTCCGGTGCCATAGTCATCAAACTGATTTGTCCCACTAAGCGCGAAACAGGATCCACCAAATGTAATGATGTCAGAAATTTAACTTTTTAAAGTGCAAATGGGATATAAAGTGCTATTTTTACCTCCTCATTATAGTCTTAGACTAAAGTTGAGGAGTTGAAAATGTGTTCAAATATATTAAGGTCTCTTACAAGGAAAAAGGACTTGGGATTTTCGGAGTATGCGAGTAGCAGGTGGAGCGACCTCTCATTTCCAAAATAATTAGTATAAAAGCATTAAATGCAAACCTATGTGAATGCTTACCTATTAAGTTCAAATTACTTTAAAGTTCATCACCGTTCATAATGACTTAACCAGCTGATGTTTGATCAAAAAGCCATTCATGGCATTAACACAACCGTTTCTAAAAGCCAACGCCAGAACAGTTCAAAGCTTAAGATATAGTTTCTGATGCTTAAAGGGCTGGTGATAAAGATTAGGACTTCTTGAAAATTATGGAAATCGCTTGCCGTTATGCCTCGGTTGTTTGCATTACGTTTATGGAAAATCCCAACTTATTTTCAAGCTTTTGTAGAGTAAAATTTCTTAATGTATGCATCATGCGATTTGAATTCTATAATTATTCACCTTGACATCTTCACCACATTTCTTCAATATACTTTTGCAAGTTTAAAATTGTATTTGGATGTTAAGAAAATGTTCACCAGAATTCGATACAGTCTGAGATGTCAAAAGCTGCAAATTTTACACAATTTGGTAAGCATGATAATTTCTAGCACCAATGTAACTACATTACTATTACTTGTAAATAATTCTGTACAGTTGATCAATTGTTAAAAATGGTAATCCATCTATTCTCTGACTCGAAACAAAATCACCAAAACACGACCTACATGCATGATATTGTTGTGCTGGAATATCACCATGGAGACTGCCACAACAAAATAGAAACAGACGCATATTGCAGTGTTATACATGATAATGATACCAACGTAGAAATATTTTAAAAAAAACCTTCCTAGGAAACTGAGAAATGAAGTAACTGCAACCTTCATGCGAAGATTCCATTTTTCTAGAAACAAAAATCCAAGATGTAAATGTAAGAGAGAAACACAGTTTCATCATACTGTACTCACCATTACACTTTGTATTTCTAATCTTGCAGTTAAACTCTCTTGGGTGCCTTGATTTTGTTCCATTTTTCTTGTCATCTAGTGACACGTAGAGATGTTTATCATTCTTGAATGTTGTTAACAGCACGCGGTGACTTTCGACCCTAGTGCAGTTCTTCTACATCTACCTTCTTCTCCATGATTGACATGCGATGTTATTGTTAGTTTTCCGCTTCCAAAAATCATGCCGAGTTTTTAATTACTATCATATCGAACATATTACCTCGGCAAATGTAAAACGTCAGTTTAACTGCAAGCATGTTAACACAGGTAATTAGCATGACTTTGTTGTCATGAAAACGCATTAAGCTAAGGCACTCCCTATCATTGGCAGCTGTAATGGCTTTGCTTTGCTAAGTACATCACGATGAACTGTGAGACAAGGACCGTTCTAGCGACCTTTTATCTTACAGTTTCTTTCCCTGTGATAGGATGAACGTCTTGGATACTCATATCTGTTTAGCAAGTACTTATTGATTTCCATTTTGATGTTCAAATGTGACGTAATTAAATCTCTTCAGTAACAACAACCTTACTTGTAAAGACATTACTTTTGTCTTGCTCATTAAATTGTTACCACAAACTCTCAGCACACAGCTAAATAGTGTTTGCAATGCTCTCTCTCGCTCGCGCGCGCGTGCCTTGAGTCGATCGCGGGTCTTGGGTCATACTGTATCTATCACCAAAGATGACCTATTGCATATTCTATTAAACATGCTTTAATTCAAGCTTTGCTGGAAATGAAAATACTTGGCTGGAGAGTATTTACTCTGAAAGTATGACAACTGCAATTTGGTGGGAGGGGGCAGAGGGGAAGTCACAAATCATATTGGAGAGAAGCTACCAATTCTATTGAGGAGGTGTTTTAATAATACAGTGAAAAATGCAGGTAAGAATAAAGAGGAATAGAAAGATTGAGGGCAAGGACCAAATAGATATGAACCATGATGCCTTGCGGATGGGGTCTAATTTACACAATTAGGCAAGTTAACGGTTTCAAGATGATGCAGTTGACGTATGAAGTGGAAGATAGGTAAGTATGGTGTTAGAATGGGTTAATTATCAAACTCTGCATTCATAACAAACAGTAGTCCAGTAAAGAAGATTACAGCGGAGATCAGGAATCCTATTTTTGACCAAACATTTAGTTAGGAACCGAATAGCAATCGTACTATTCGAAAAACGTATATTCGAATTTTGGTGGACAGTCCTACTTTGGATTTCTCGTTCTGGTCGAACAATTGCAAGTGACATAATCACGATCTACGGAATTTGCTTGTTTTTTATATTATCTATCCCTAGTTAACTTTAAAACTATCATGGCCAAGACTCTTGCCGTTCCCTTCCTCAAGCAATGTTAAAGCACCGACTGCTTGCTTATTTAAAAGTGGCATGTTTTATGGTCGAATTGCTGCAAATCATTATCAATTTACTGTCTATATTTGAACATCAAATGGCTGGAGTTCCTTGCCAGTAGCAAAATTTTTTTCACTGAATCCCATATATTGACTTCTATTGACTAAAAGTTATCAAAAAGATTATCCCGGAGCACTGTTCCCTTACAATTTGCGAAAAGCCTTTTCAAGAGTGGATTAAGTTGACTATTTTCAATTGCTCATAGTATCATCCTCTGAAATAGTGATGTGGAACTATCCGACTGTTTCAGACTTCCTTGCGATCACTACTGTTGAAGTGAAAGTCATTTAGCTCAGTATGCCCGGTAAAAAGCGCTCCCATAGCGGTATATTTCCATTCATTAACGATTATATCACAGCGTTTTCCTGTAGACCAGTGAAACCTTCTACTTGATCCTGCTTGTAAGTGAGGTCATCCTCTCTTTGAAGAAAATATAGTGTATATTAGGAAACGTATAATAGAAGGGGTAGTGCGTTAAATTGTTAATTACACTAAATAGGGGGCGATGTTATTCACATCCTATTCCAGTCAACCATTCCATTTCTGATTATAACAAGAATCACTTCGAGAAAATCAAACTTGTTCAAAAGCTTATTTCAGAAAGCATTAGTATGCAATTATCCTTTCTTCACCTAAAAACAATACCCTTTTTAGCCCTACTGAGATTTTCATTAATGTACAGAGCACGTAGCAATGACAAATAATATCTGTCTAGCGGGTGAATTCTCTATAGATGAATTGTGAAGAATGCACATGAGGAAGCTCTTCGTCAATTACAAACTTAGAGGCAGAATCTGACGCTGCAACCAATACAAACAACCGATGATTGAGATGGTGTCGACTATTAGTGACCAATCGAAATCAGTTGAATCCTCTATCTACGACTGCTTTCCAAATTGTTACCTCTAAGTAACAAAATGGGGAAACTATGACTAACTCGACAGCATACTGTAAGTCCACCATCAACAGAGACAAGATATATCAAGCGAACGATTCCGAAGATACTATAGCCAGCCAATATTCAGTCTGGAACACTATTTCATCATTGAAATTTCCCTTCGAGGGGAGCCTCCAGATTTAACTACTTCATGACTAGAATAGTACTAATTAGAATAACAAAATGCGATTTTCTTGCAAAGAGGAACAACGACTCAGTTAAATTGGAACCAGTTAGCCACCGTTTTCATTAATCATACCAAAACTAAGCAAGAACACAATAACTTCTAAAATGTTGACAGTAATAAGGTAGCATTCATAATCGTATTTTTCTCTTACCTCCAAACGTTTCCTGAAGACGTTTTTCAATGCTCAGACTTTGGTTTCTGTTTGAAGGGAGTACATTTAGAAGCCTCTGATGTTAGTGGATACAAAGATAAGCTTGTAAACTGAAAAATACCCATCCAACTAAAGTTTTCAGATTTCCATTCGGCCACCCGTTTTTGTCAGTCAGTACGAAAAATGACCGTTTGAATAAAACATACATCTAGTTAATGGGGAGAACAATCCTTCCTGGCATAAGGAAAACCTATCGGTTCTATTAACAACAACGACGAGAAAATGTCTTGTTAGCATTGCTTCCTAAATCAGCTTCAGTTCTAAATATGATCTAATGAAATACATGTATATAGAGAGAAAACAATTAGCAGATCAACATATCTCTATTGTAAACATTAATTCGTATTAAGTAATTTTTCAGCAATAAATTCATGCTTTTAACTTTGGATATATTGGAGACCATATTGGATATATTTTTTGATCGCCTGTTAAACGATTGGCAATAACACTTGAAAATGTTGGAGGGATGACAAAGGATAACTTTTCATCCTCCTTTCTTTGAATGAACCTAAATGTGTACAAACAATAAAAGCAACACTTGTTTCCCTATGAAATAAAAGGCGCTGCTCGTTTACAGTATTCAAACACGTTCCGTGCAGCTACATGATAGGCGTATGTGCTTACTGCTGTTTATGGCCGACAAGATCAGACTCGAATGCAAGATACGCTACTAGTAATGCTGACGTCCATCTTAGTGATAGGTGCCATCATGCTGATGTACAAACATATTTGAATTTCTGAATACTTAACCTGACTATTCAGAGACGTAAATGTATCGCAAGTTTAGGAGAATATAGATGGAGGTACTTAACGAAACAAAATCTCCTGCATGGGAATGGCATATTAATTATGACTGTCAAGAAATAAGCAATGAAAAATATTAAATTGTAAAGAACAAGAAGAGAAAGCAAGAGCAAAGGTAATCTCGTTATCTAGAAACATTCAAGTTCATTTTCGGGCAGACTTTTTCTGTTTAATATTTTACAATAAAATTTTGAAGCTGAAAAATCCGAAACCTCTTTGTTTCATATGAAAAAAGGCGGAGTAGTATACTGAAAAAGGTATAAAATTCTTTTAAAAATTTGTAAAGCAGATAAATCAAGCCATTGAAGTTGGGGCGCCTGTCCTTGTCACTTATTTATTTATTTTACTTAAGACAAAGAAGATGTCCCTCCAATATATAACTTTGTAGAAATACCGTGTATAGAGTCGACCCTTGAGCTGGCCTTCAATTCTTGGTGATGTAGCACAGCTGCGAGTAAATCAACTCAGTTTTGCTGCATTGAAGGGATGACAGGGCATCCCAGAAATAACTGCAAGATTTTTATCTTGCCCCCCTTCTTGGCCGAAAAGACAATACTATCTGTTTTTGATAACATATAGACCTGTCCCTCTCCTTTAGCTCCGGGCCTGTATAAGATCCCCGGTGATTGTGAGGCTCCTCGATGACTTCCATTATATCCCTTCGTACCATAGATCACAACTGAACTTTGCTTTTACAATGTAACTACCTGTTCATGTTTTTCCCTCGTCCCTTTTTGGTCTGGGTTAGAAATACCTTTCATTGAAAGTTGGTATGTACATAATTTCATTATTTGCCAAGATCTATCATCAGATATAGACTTGGTGAAAATTTGGCAGAAATAAAAACTCCATCTGAGAAAAAGATTTGTGTAGTTGACTGTTTAACATTTGGATTCAAAGAGTTGGCCTCACGCAGTTGGCCCCGGTTAAATGGCGTTTTGCAAAATAAATGTTGTCGCTGTACATTTCTGTGCAAATGTGGTTGTGTCTGTCAGTTATACTGGCTGAATCAAAGGTATGGTATGTCTGCAGAGTGTAAGACATAGGTCATGCTGAAACGGGTTCAAAAGAAATCTTTTCAAGCACTTATCACCAATAAAACGCTGTGAGGTCATAGTCTCGCTTTTCTTTTATCATAAGGCTGCCTCTTGTGCTAGCTTAGCAATAGTGGAGAATCTACAAAACTGCTGAAAAAGTTCTGCTATGAATTCTAGATTAGGTTGAAATAGTAGAGCTCTCTATCATTACTATGAAGGGATTCCTAAAGAAATGCTGATGACAAAAGCAGAACACCTCGATCGTTATTATGGTAGGAAAAGATTTGATAATGGCAATTGCCTTGTCGGATGCAAATAAACAGCTCAAATAATCAATGCACAAATACTGCATGTTCGAGCGGCACAGTTTTATCGTCTCCTTAGTTAACCCAGCCCCGCCACGCACACACACACACATACACACCTTACCACACACTAGACATACACCTCAATGTCAAATTGGGTCTCATCAGCGGTGGATTTTGTCCTCCTACCGGCTTACAAAATGCCATTTTTCATTGTTGAGGCTACAAATTAACATTGTATTACCGGACGTCAATATATATATTCTAAAATATCCAAATATCCAAAGGAAAAGAGAAGAGACAAAAAAGAATGAAAAGTAAACGTAAGCAAAGGACAAGAGAAAGAAAACACTAAGAAGAATGAGGCAATTCTCAAAATACAAACATGATAATTCTGCATTTTAAGTCGATAAATGCAGATGAATATCTCAAAGTACCAAAAGTATCGTTGCTGACTAAAGTAGACATTTCAACATCAAAAGATGCCCCTGCTAGTTGACATGAAACACTGATACGATGTTAGCTGACTTCTATTTCGACCAAATGGTTTCACTCGATCAACCGCATTTCATCGTTTATTACAATCAGTATTTCTATGATCATGCTTATTGCCAGAGTCTGAAGATAATGGCAACTCACAACCATTTGCGAGATAGTAGGTTGCTGCACTGTCAATTTTTTTAATCCCGGCCAATGGTGCATATGTTTGGTTTCCTCTAGTTGTAAGGAGGCCATTGGCATCGTGGTTAATAAAAAGGATGAAGAATTATATAACTTCGTAAGTTACAAGTAACTTTTCAGTCGGCCGGTGATTATTGTTCTAGAATTCTGGTAAGAAACCAAATCTACTATTTGGAGGAAAGTGGATCCGTAAGGAGGACGTTAGGATAATGTATGTATGTATGAATTTATTCATTTATTTATTTATTTGCCGTTATTGAAAAACAATTTTAAAATGTCCATTAAAATAACATTTACTAAGCTAAACAATTGCAATCAAATCTCAAAAGATAAAATACTTCATATTAAAAAACACATACAATTTAAAATGATAGGGATAACATTAAAAAGTCTCATTAGATTTATTTCGATAATGGTCCCCAGAATGAACAGAGCACAGAATTCATATAAAGTTGGATAAGATTTTATTAAAGCCTTGTAGTCTTAGTAGAAAATCAGATTAGAGAAGAATAAATTACAATCGATTAAAACAGTAATTAATAAGATGAATTCCATTGTCCTGCAGCTGAATGTAATAGTATCGTGTTAAAATATATCTGCCAGGTTGTCGATTTAACTTACTAAAGATAACACCATGGCCGTAGTCGTAGTTGATAATGAGATAGTACATTGAAGATCCTTCTACTTTACAGATCTTACCCACTGCATTTATTGAGAGAGTACCAAATATTGTATTAGGGGTAATAAGTGCATTTCAGATCGTAATTTTTAAATGTTTTAAATCTTATATTGCATCTATAGTTAAAATAGAAACTCCGGGTCAAACATCCAATTCTTAATCAGACATCAAAATAATCAGGAAATTTCAAGTAGTTAAAGAGACATTTTATTTTCTTAGCTTTGGATGCTAACTTGTATCACCAACGGAGAAAACTGATCATTTTACAATACAGCACTACACTAAGAGTGAACCTAAATACAAAAGGATCTGAAAGGAATAATTGATAAACAAAGAATACGAAATCCTAATGAAAGGTGAGATGTTACTAAGTGAAACTTAAGCAACGAGCAACTTATTAAAGCAATAGAAGAAAGAACCCGCCCGTTGGCTATTTAAACTTGGTTTAAATGTAGAAATATGTAGACTGTTATGAATAGAAAGTTATAAGGAAGGACAGTGAAGCAAGATCCAGAATCGTCGAAGGACATATCATGTCTAGTGACCTTGCGACTGTCCAAAAACAGCAGAGTACAATTATCGCCCTTTACTCTTTTCATGTGCTGTATTACAAAATTATTAAATTGCTTCATCCCAATAACATAAAAATGTCGCAACTTTTCCCGCAATAGTTAAGCCATTTCAAGATTCTATTCTATCATTTATTGATTGACTAACGAGCATGAATTGACCTTGATATTGAGGCTTCTTTTCGTGTTGTAACCCTTTTTGATTGTTGCTTTAACGATACTCTATCAACAGAAACTCTTAATCAAACTGCAAGTAAGACAATATGATAGAGTTTTTCCATAGTTAGCAAGCACAGAAGCTTTGAATCACCCTCAAAGAGCTTGAACTCTCTCTTACTGCGAATGAAAACGTTCTAACATGTGCTGTAATAACTTTACAACTGCTTTGCCAGCTGGATCTTATCGATGGTTTCCAAATAATTTTACCTCCTCTGTAAGGTACATTTGATTATCCTCACTTTCATCTGCCATATCTTCAATTACAAGCATTTCTATGTAGTTCCTGTAACAATGCATTAACTATGTATTCTAAATAACAACAGAAAATGTAAACAAAGCAATTTAGATTCCACATAACTAGTATATTGTGTGACAAGGTGATTGATTTTAGTCCTTCGACAAAAAGCAAGCGACAGTAATCTAACTACAACCATTATCACTCAACGTGAAAAAGTCACATGTCATCTGTCAAAGTTGTATGATGTGTGGAAAGTACTTTACCCCTCCTGACAGTTGAAGAATGCTAATGTCAACCTGACACATTCTGCTTTTGCAGGATGCGAAGTTTATAGTGTTTCTGACTTCTATCTTCTCATTGAAGAGTTGTATTTAAGCTATTTCACTATCAATAGAAAGCTACAAACATTAAAATATGCCTACTTTGAATTGAACACAATAAGTGTTATCAACTACAGTCGATACTTACCATTGCTTTATTTCTTAGGGTTTCTTTTCCTTTCTAATGCCGGAGATATCGTCACTCCTTGGTATCTAACATTGTAAAACAATGCCTGAGGGCTAATTAAAACATATCCAAATCGCACTTTTCGACAGAATACTATTGCTACCATAAGAACGATGTCTTAAGTTTCCAATGGTAACAAGTAGTGTTGTCTTTGACTGATTTGTTAGGAAAGTCGTTGATTAAGGACAATAGCACACAAAATGGACAATTTTCAAGTAAGCTTGTTTATCACCTGTCGGTGTTAGACAGGATCTTATAAATACTGAAACTTTATTGCCACTCTCCAAACTGGCAAATCGACCTTGACAAAAGAACCTTCATTTCAGTTAATTCTTGTCTCTCAAATAATTGCTTGGTACCTGCTGGCAAGTTAAGAACGGCCGCATGCTTTCTTCAAAGCCTCAAAACACACTTAAGGAAAAGGAACGACTTAAGTGTCAAGCATCCCGCTCAAGCATATCTTTGATAAAACCTTTGGTTTGCTTAAACTTGCCGAGAAATGGCAGCTGAAGGAGAGAATTGTAAATTAGTTGATGTTGTGAAGATACGACAATGAGTAAATCATATGGAGAACGTTGATAAAATGATCAGAACGTTTGCTATCATCTCTCTGGCTGATAAAGCGCTGTTTCATGGAACCATGTTAATGACGTCGATGACGACATTTCATAACATGCGCAGACTAACGGAAAGTCAGTACAGAATTTGAACTGGTCACAAACTCAGCGTAGTATATATATCAATTGAATCTGGTGTTTTGTGGTGCAGATACCGAATCATAATTTGACTAGAACAAACTGGAGAATTAAAATATAACGATTTAAGAATTCCAAATGGTTTAAGACTGAACAGCCATGATTTCATAATTATGATCATAATGATAGGAAAGCACCTGACATCTTATCATTTCTTGACAGCAGCATGTTTGTTACGGGTGGCAAACGTTTGTAAGGAAACGAGACAAGATTTATTTTATCATAACCGGAAATCTTCCTAGATCGAAAACGGAAAAGAAAAATAAAGTAGCACAGGACAAAGCTGCAGTATTTTATGTTTGAATCCATGCATGGTACATGCATCTGAATAGTATGCTGGCAAATCTTAGAGGTGCAAAATCGTTTCAGTCTTGCGCATTGCACAACCTTCACTCCAAGGGGCTAAGGCAATCCCTAAAATAACAAAGCCATATAGAGAGATAGACCCCCGATGGCGATGATTTATGCCCATTTATGCCTATTTACCATGCCTTCCCATCGTTAACCTGCTGCTAAAACCTTTTTTTACGTCCCTGATTGAATCAACATAACTCTAAAAAACATTAGATTGGTACAGAGGCCTTCCACATAGTGCGTACGCATTTGTGTCAAAAAATTTGGACATCCTCTCCTTGTTTGACTTTTGAGTAGATATTTGAAGAGTTGATTAGAGAGTTAAATAACTTGTAAATTGCATTAAGTACGGATCACTAAGCGTTTTTACCAGACACTGGTCACAGGAATCATCTAGAGTGAAGGTAGAACAATATTGAGTAGAATTTGTAGGAAATGAGAGGGTTAGAACAAGATGTTGAAAATAATATTTCTATAATTGAAGTAAATACGTACCAATGAGTTGCCTAATATACATATGAATATTATGGGCTGGAAATTTTTCTTCAGAAGGTCAGTACAGAGTTCAAACCAGCTACAAACTCAGTTTAGTATACATGGCAATTGAATCTGGTGTTTTGTAGTACAGATACCGATTCAAAATTCAGCCAGGACAAATTGGAAAATTCAAATATGAGGGTTTAATAAATCATGACTGAACAGCCGTCACTTGATGATTATAAATCACTCGTACTCAGGTGTTCTTTGCAACAACGTCTTCTTATCCTAGCGTTTCCTACAAATTCTGCACGAAATTGTAGTACCTTCACTCAAGACGATGGCTGGGACCTGTGTCTGGTGAAAACTCGTAGCAATATAGACCCGTTACGTGATGCAATATTAAATTTATGTTTTACAAAAAATTATTTATGGGGTGCTGCAAAATAGAGAGGAGTTAAAAGCTCTTTCTTCTAAAAATATTCAATTTTAGGACTTCATTAAGACTTTTCTCATCTTGAACACTTTTATCCCCCAACAAGACCCACATACCTTTGAGGTATCGCATTTTGCTCATTTTCGTAGGAAGCATTATCTGTAATAGATTTAGTTGTTTTTTATGAAGTCGTGTAACCACCGTAATTGCCATTTTTCATATTTCAGCCAGACAATCACGTGTGCTTTTGTTACGAGCGTTTGTATTGACGTACCATTATCTGTCGAGTAAACACTTTAAAACTGTTGCACTCAGTATTTCGTATAATTTCCTTTCGAATACATTGAAAGTTATTTTTCACTAAAGAATACTTGCAACATCTCTGATGTGTCACCGAAGAATATCGTTCTACTCTTCACCAAAGCATTTTCGGCATTTTCCTATTTTCAGGAGGACCCAACTGGAGGATGTTCCAACCACTATAAAAGCAGGACGCAATACATCATCATCATATTGCGTAGCTTCATTAACTTCAAAAGGCAGATAATTCCAGGGGCACACCATTGCTGATAGTGACCTTTGATTGCCATGACAACAGGTTTATTCTTAAGAAAAGCACAAATTATTTTCATAAAGTTTAGTAAAGGACGAGGTAAAAAATAACCATGGACACCCTCTTTGCACCTTTCAAGCAAGTCTGCTATTTGAATGACCCCATAAGATGCATCGAAATATACCCAAATGTATTGTCACCAGCCATCTACTTTATAAACTCTCTCTGCTGTAAAGACAGTAAATATGATTGCGGTGGCACTTGTATTCTTGGAATGTATCTAATACTAGCTGTCGATACTAACTTGATTTAAGTGACGTGATAAAGGAGCTTGGTCCCATAGAAATGTTTCACATTTTGACGTCAGATTGCTTTGAATTAACTCCATTCAAAGCAAGCCAGTGGTTGAACTTCTGCGTCCTCACAGAACATCTATCCACTTATAAGTCTCTTTCTGAGAAGCTCACTACTAACACCTGTAAACGAGGCTTCTCCTTCCTTCACTCATCACATTCCCGAATCACATTATCCCTCTTCGTTTTACTATAACAAGAATGTTAGTCCTTATTCTAAAAAGTCTTTAAAGTGGTTGTATCCTTATGTGTTGCATGACTATTTTGGTAACCTCGGCTTCTAAACAATCCATAGGTAATTCAGAGAACTTTTCAAGGTCTTCCTTTTTGAGGGTTGATGTTTCACAGGCAAAAGTAGTTCATAATAATTATCGGAAGATAGATAAGACGGTGCATAGTCAATAATTGACTTCAGAAAGACTGGGAGAGTGTTCCTCGTAAGATATCTACATCAATTGGTGGGTAGCCTCGCCATGCTCCAGCCAAAAGAGGACTCATAAGATACTGACCCCGTGCACGATTTAAAGCTAACAAAATATATTCATGCAGTAATTTGAAAACATATTTTACCTATACAAAACAGTATTATGCATTTAGTGAGTCTTCATATGGCTATATAAGTGTCTGAAGTAAATAAAATATGATTATGGAAAGTGGCTCGTTATTTTTGTCACAGTAGAGGAAACTTCAGTGCGGTTCTTAGACGTTTATTTTCTTTTAAGTGCCTTAACCACTTAAGACGTTAGTGGTTATCAGCCTCCGCAGCGTTGGATTTCTGACAGAGTGTATTTTGATTGCCACACTGGTGTTTAGCCATATGCTTCTACTGGTAAGATACGTTTGTCGCTGTCTGACTCGGCTTTTTTTACCATTTATTTTGCCTGTCAAGATGTTTGTTATTTTCTGGATCGCCCCCTTTCTTATAACATGACCTAAGCAATTTAGTTTTCTAGCTCTGATTATTCTTGACAATTTCCTCGTTGCTTTGGCTTTCCTGAAAACTTCTCCATTTGTTATCCTTTGTGTCCAACTGATCCTTAACATTCGTCTGTAAAATCAAACCTTAGTAGCTTCAAGGCGTTTTTCTAACTGTAGAATTATGGTCCATGTCTCACAAATATAAAGATGGAATAAACATAGCACTGTAGAAATTTTCTTTTAAAAATTAGACAGCCATTAACAAGAACGTACGTCAAATTCCGAAAGACACTCTTTACCATTCCTATCCTAAATCTAACTTCACCGTCGCTTCCACCGTACGAAGGAAGGAAAACTAAATTGTTGGACTTCTTCTATTTTTCCCCACCAGCGAGTACATCATAAAGTGGTTCCTCTTTCTGCTTGCTTACAGACACCCACTCGGTTTCCTCGATTTTAATATTTAAACCATTTTTTGCTGATATCTACTACAATATTTAATAGATTTTGTAGGTTCTCTTTATTGTCAATTGTTAGAACAGCTTCATCTGCATTTCTCAGATTGTTTAGGTTGTGATCATCAACTATGCAGCCCCTCGAGTTTTCCAGTTTTCTCATAATTATCGCACTGTAAAGGCTAAACAGGTCCGATGAAAAAATTTCGACCTTGCCAGACGCCTTTTTTAAATCTGCCACACGTATACATATTGTTGATACATATTGATACATGTTGTATCAGACTAGTTTTAAATTTAATAAATTGATGCCTATAAAACAACTATCCCTACTATGCCTGCTTCTACTGATGATGCATGGTTGACTTCTTTTCATGATATAGTTCAGCTTTATTAATCACATGCTCAACAGTTTTCCCTCATGACGGTGTCTTTTTATATGCTGACTAAGAAGAGTGTAATCATTCTTAGCGTCTGATTGCCACGAACAAGATCATTTGAGCTTCAAGATGATTAAGTGTCGTTGATTCCATTAGCTCTTTTTAATACCAACTCTGGAGTCTCTATTCACTTCACTGGATGTTCATGTGACGCAGGATAATCATGTTAGTGGTCTTTTTCTTTTAAAACTCATTGCCATTCGGCTATAGATCAGAAATCTGCACTCAGAGAATTGGAGGTGTTCCCCTGTATTCGGTCCATCAAGAAGTTACTTATTTTCCTGTATGCTTGTCTACATATTCTGCGCATCGACTACAAGAGATTGACCACATTGTTTTTAGCTGAAAAACTTTGGTTGAGCCTCCGAAGAAATTGCTTGATGGACGGACCACTTGATTGTATGTGTACGATTTTACTATTGAGTGAAAGCATGACTATGAGAATGTGGTTGAAGACAGCCTCTCACGCTTAACCTTACTTTCTGAGGAACTTTATACACACATACTTCATTACTTTGGGCAGAATTAATTCATTTGATTGATTTAGTAGATTATCCACTGAAATTTCACGATGACAGTACATCTGATGACATTACCTTGCTCTTAGTCAATGATGGTATTTCTTAGGCTGCTCTAACCAATTTGAGCTTTGTGTCCTACTTTATCCTTACATTAGCTTAGGTGAGGAATAAATTATGTTTATTGTATTGAATCTCAGGCTTACTACACTTCACACTTACATAATAAGATCACAACCGTTTATACAACTTAATTACAGAAGTCTGAACACGTCAATTCGGCACTAGGCTGAAGGGTTTCGTTTTTCGACAACAAAAATGTCCCTTACAACTTTAAAATCACGTTTTAAACTGGAATGGGTGTTTTTAGTCCAGGTAAAACCTAAATAAGATTCTTTCTATCTTTTTTAACTATGATTCTACTTTATTTTGTTAACCATCATCGTATAGTACAGAATTTTGAGCTTTTAATTCACCGAATGGATGTCATTTTTATCATAATCGTAGAGGAGCTGATCTTAATGTTGTATTCTATTGTATCAAGACACTAGATTTGTAATTAGAACTTTTGTGAACATATATTCAAGAAAGAAGATGTTAATAACTGCTGATTATCTTTAATAACGTAATTCTCACTATCGGTTTTGCTATTTTTAGACAGAAACAAATGCTTCTGAAGGTTAGTTTCAGAGAGGCCTACCCCCTTTATGACACTCGCAAGTTCGCATTGGGCTCAGTTACCAAAATTCGATCCCTCTTGCTATAGAAGGGAAAATGTCGTTACTCCCATAAATCGATTTGATGAGAAAGCCATCTTCCTACTACGTTTCAACATCAACTGAACATAACCATCGAGAGGGAGATGCAAAGCCTTCGTTTTAAAAGAGCAAACACTATTGATCATGTTTTCTCAAATTTTATATATTTTACTAATGAGCTTAATAAGGTGTGCTACGAATTGATTTTGATTTTGCATGAATTCAAGCTGGTTACAAATTTATTAAATATTTTTAATGACCTTGCTATGAAGCGTCAAAGCAAATCAGAATATGATAATGATTTTGGCGCCAAGAGGACATTCAAAGGTTTTTGCTTTCCAAATGATCATTGATATCGTCATATCAAGATTTACACCTATTTTTCATTCTACAAAGGGTCCTTCTGTGGTATTTTCAGTTTTGTCTACGAGTATTTGCTTCCATCTGAAGAAAATATTGTGCGTCCATGTCGAATTATTGCGAAGAATATATTAACTTTGATAGACTCAAAGAGTAAATTATTAATGTTAGGTGTAGCTGAGGATTAAGGTTTTAAAACATGCTTTGAATCCCTGGCAATAGTTGAGGAAAATAAACAAATTCAAGCGTTGAGAATTTGTTTATAAACTTTTTATCAGCACTTCCCGGAGGATTTTATAAACATTGCCCATGCATGGCCGTTGCTTCTGTCGAATGCTTATTTATTGAATTTCATAAACAAAATTTGGTCGATTAAGATTCGTAAAAATTTTCATAATTTGTCATAAAAAATTGTTTAAAAGTATTTTTAAAAGGTGCAAACAGCAACATTATTGCTCTCACAAATAATCTCACATAATTTGCGTGTACCACATTTTCCGCATGTCGTAATGATTAATGGAATTTTTTGCTAGACTGTTCGAAATATATGTTACTTTTAGCATATATATATATAGGTCAGATATGGGAATGTGATGACGCTAAACGCAAAGTTCATTAGAAGTCAACTTTCTTTGGCTCAGATATAGTACACACCCGTAGGGAATAAACGCGTATAAAAGTAAAACTAACCCGTTTCTACAAGTGGCTTCGGCCTTGATCAGGGTGAATACAATAACAAAAAAGTATATATTTATATAGTTATATATGATCAAACCGGGAGGGGGTACGAAGTGTCACATTGACCAATTGTACTCTCACCTAACTCAATTGGGCCGGTGTGGACCAATGGTTGGGTGTTGGTCATCTGGTGATAAACACGTGGGTTCGAATTCTCTATACATTGCATTGTGTTTGTCAGTTCCAATATATATGGATGGATGGTTATGAAAACAGAACTAGGACCATTGTAAAGAAATATAAAACTGTTTGTTGCTGGCACAGAATAATAAAACTATTTCGTGCTATTTCATGCAGAAATATAAAACACTTAAACAAGAGTAACTAGTCTTGCTGGAAAGACTTCAAAACTTGCCGATTCTTCATCAGGTCATTCTACAGTTGGATAGGTTACAAGCTCTTAAAAACAGAATTAAAAGCAATAAAATGTCTATAAAGAATGTCGCGTGCTTAAAAATATTTACAGCTACAAAAGAATACTAGTATTAAAAACGAAATGTGTTAAAATTACAATACACAATAAAAATTCATGGATGAACTAGCATAGTAGCGTCAGCTAAGGCCACTTTAACAGCAGTTAAGGCTTATAATACGTTGTCATCCAGATGAAATGATCGTTGCGTGTGTTTGGCAGACAGGGTTGGATAATGGGTGCACATTGAGGAATGAAGCGGCAATAGAAGTTAATGAGTCCCAGAAGTTCACGGAGCTTGCGTAGTGAAGTAGGGCGGGGAAAATCTTGGATTGCTTGGACTTTCCTTGGAAGAGGTGAGATGCCAGGGCAGGAAAATTTATTTCCGAGAAATTCGAGTGTAGAAACACCAAAAAGGTACACTTGGAAGTATTGATAACAACACCATACTCAGATAAACGAGAGAAGAGGAGTTCGATGTGATGATAGTGCTCAGATTCAGAAGTACTGGCTACAAGAAAGTCTTCTATGTATGCGTGAACGAGTTCGAGGCCATGTAAAACTTGATCGATAAAACGCTTGAAGGTTTAAGCAGCATACCTGAGACCTAAAGGAATGCGAAGAAATTCGAATAATCCAAAAGGGGTGATAATTGCAGTTTTAGGAACATCAGACTGGTCATCGGGAATTTGATGGTAAACTCTGATAAGGTCAATTTTGGAGAAGGTTTTCTTACTATGGAGTGAAACAGTTAGATCTTGGATGTAAAGAACAGGATAGCGGTAAGGAAAAGTAAATTTGTTGAGGGCACGGTAGTCTCCACAGGGGCGCCAGTAACAAAGTGTCTTCTTTGGAACCATGTGAAGGGGAGAGCACCAGCTACCTTCTGATGGGTGGATGATGCCTAGCTGCAACATGTGATCAAATTCATTCTTTGCAATTGATAAACGATCACGAGCAAGGCGTCGTGCACAAAATGAACAGGAGGACCAGAGATGTTAATGTGGTGGGTTATACTGTGCTTAATAGCAGTTCCTTTGTAAGAGGGGCGAGTAATGTCTGGAAATGTAGGAAAAAGGGCTTGATATTGACATGAGGTGCTTGGAATGCGAAACATTGGGCGAGGTGAAAAGTCATTAGAAGAAACTCCATTGATAGAAAGACTGGTCGTTGTCTCGATAAGTTGTTGTTGGCGCACGTCCACGCGAAGAGAAAAATTGGAGAGAAAATCAGCAGAGGATATCGAAGTAGTTGGAAAGGATACGGAATAAGAGTGTGAAACGATATCCATGCTCAAGCAGCAGAACAATTGAGTCGAGGAGAACACACGGCGAATCAAAATAAGGGGAAAGTGTATTTAAAGAAACGTCGGAGGTCACCAATTTATAGCGTAAGACCGGCTATACATATCAAAATAAAGTAATTGACTGACCAGTCCAGAATGGATACTTGTAATAGCACAGTTCCGCAGAACGCTTTGTGACGTCACAAAACAGTGACATAGCGCTTGACCGGGCAAACTTTGCATCGATGTTCACTATTTTGTTGTGTTTTCAGTGGATGGTCGTGCGATGACGTCTAATTTTCCAAGGGGGTCATTCAAAAAGTACGTACGCTCTGCGGGGGGAGGGGGTATCCCAAAAGCGTACGAAAGCGCACATGGGGGAGGGGGGTGTTAATCCTAAAACGTACGTACGCTTTACAAAAGATTGATACGCGGGAGTCTTTTCTTCCGTGAAGTGGTTGTGACATTTCTGATCTCGAAATATCTCAATCAAATCAAGGAACGAAAGTGAAACAAACCTTTTTATGAGCTTTCGGTGTATTCTTTTACCATTATCAGATAACTAAATACATACATCAAACACGCTGAGTTAAGACCTCAACGTAAACCATACGACTACATTAAATACCACTACGTATCGCAAACCCTCTTTTACAGGCTTATTTACTAGGTTCAACAGTTTTCTTCTTA
>JAAAKL020000884.1:0-26155 GCA_010016065.2 Carybdea cf. marsupialis auct. non (Linnaeus, 1758) | reverse complement strand
GTGAATTCGTTATCCACACTGAAGTGATTTCCATTCGAAATCCAGTAGGAAGTTTGCTGCTGGTAGTAAGCAGTGACAGGAAAGTATTAAATGAAACGCGAGATCTTGTGGCGACATTTTTTAGTAAGGAGGAGCAACCCAGCAATCGAAACGTCTTCCGCCGTATTCTTACTTACGCGGATGCTGTTCCACAATCCTATGCATGTATGTCAGTCAGGATACATGCCATGCAAGGGAAATCAATGGAATTAAGTAAAGAGATCAATACAAGACGGTAAAGGGAAGGAACTGTTAAAAATTAGTCTATTTAGATAGAAGGATGTAGATCACACAGGGTGATCACTACACTTTTTTACTATTTTGATGTCTACTGCCTTTATCTTAAAGTTTTGACTGTGAACTGTAAACCCGCTTTAACAATCTTAAATAACTGAAACATGCTAACTTTGAAAGAACTGGGATGTTAAATGGTAAGGCTGGTAAGGTGATAAAGTGCTATTGGAAAAGACGTCGGTCGACGGAAGACCTCCTGGAATAGCCAACTCGAACGCTTTGGTTAGCGTATTTTTATGCCCTAGGATGATGAGATCATTACATGAATGGGCTGACAAATGCAAGTGTTGAGCTATTTTTTTCCTGCATTAGCCTTTTTGCAGCCACTCAATCACCTTGTGTTTAACAATTAGAGGCTAATAAAGGTTGCAAGATTAAGTAAGGAAGCAAGTTACGGAGACTATTTACGGTCGAATCAGAACATTCCTAAAATAGGACGGAAGACCTTGGTTCTGGTTGTTTAGGGATGTTATCGTAAAACTTTGTGCACCTACAGAAGAAGATGGCACGTTAAGGAATTTAGGAGAGAGAGTCGTAAGGTTTTGGTAAGTATTGGATCCTGTATTAGTTTGTGAGGTCACAGGCAGGTATGTAGAGCTCTGGATTTCAGCGTGGACAAGTGTTTATATTCTTACGAATAGTTTGCATGCATCGTTCGTGGCATGCAATAGCCATGTGAATACTTTTCCTTGCGTAAATATCTCGTATATACGTAGCCTTATATGTACCTCGGCGTTGTGCCTTCCTGGCTTCTTTGGATATACAGCCCTCTCACAGTCATAGACGGCACGCCCAGACGTCCTATATTTACTGTGATAGTACACGCCTATTTTATGCGCATGCCTGAGAATCTGCCAGCTTCATCTTTCTCGATGTCTGTGCCTCGCATGTGCTTCTGCTTCTGCTTCTGCTTCTGATATTCAGGCCTCTTACACACCTCGCCACTGCAGATTCCTTCGTTTAGTCATCTTTCCTGCTTCGCTTGCGTTGGTGAGCAGGCCAGATATTATCTTCAGTTTGTGTGTGTCGTTATTTGGTGCCGTTATATGGCCCTAACCTCCCGCAAAGCTTTTTTAATTCCTAGCCCTCAAGCTTGCAAAAACTTTGAGAAGTTCATGCGATGATGATATTAACTTTAAAGGCCTGCATCTACGAACGACTTCGGTGTGCCACAGCCCAACTAATTTTCACAAATAGGGAACTGCCCTGGTTTTTCATCTCTATCCTAATGTGTTTCCAGTAACACAATCCAGTATATCGTGGTATATATCATCGAATTGTAAAATGAAGACTGGGGGCTAAGTATCTTTTAATTTTTGGAGCTCGTGTATTATTGGTTGTTGCAATGCATGTCATCCAATAAGAAGAAGCGCAGAGGTCACTTTTAATAGAAGAATCCAGGTGTGCAGTCAGGCGTGATAAATGGGTAGTAAAACTGGAATAGAAGAGTTCTTTTGCCCCATGGTATTTTGACAAGAAATTTAGAAGGAAACAAATTTGGAAGAAGATGATAGTGGAAGAGTTATAGCCGACAGAGAATTAAGGGATCAAACCTTGACATGGTTTCACGTTAGTCGCATAACAGCTGGCAACCCGAAGAAAAAGTGGGTTGATATTAGTGAACTGATCTTATCTGATGATCTGCCGGTATCATATGCCGGTAATGTTTCCACGATGTTTGTCTTAACCCAATTGTAATAGAGAGTAATATAATTGACGATGGTCAGATTTCTCAACATTACTGTTATTCAAGTTGATATGTACGCCATTTTTGGACCGTACTACAATTTTTCATGTACCTCGTATCATCGAAGTACCTCTATTTAGTGAGAGGGATATGAAGGAAATTCTATTATAGATGTTATTTTTTGCGACGTATTTTCAATAGCTCTTTACTAGTGCAGCTCACGCCTGCTGTTAAAAATTCCAGTTCTGGTCCACTCTTTGGGGTGTAGACAGGTAGCAATCGCACACACGGTGCTTACGTGTACCTTTTCATCATAGTAACGCCCCGATTTGCGCCATGGTACGGCGAAGCACAAGAGAGCTATGTATAGCCCAAAAATTCGCGCTTTGGTACGATGAAGCACAAGGGAGTTCATATGTAGCCCAAGAATTTGTGCTTTTGACCGATGAAGCACAAAGGAGTTCTTATGTAGCCCAAGAATTTGAGCTTTTGATCGATGAAGCACAACAGAGTTCATATGTAGCCCAAAAATATTCGCTTTGGTACGGTAAAGCACAACAGAGTTCATATGTAGCCCAAAAATATTCGCTTTGGTACGATGAAGCACAACAGAGTTCATATGTAGCCCAAGAATTTGCACTTTGGTACGATGAAGCACAACAGAGTTCATATGTAGCCCAACAATTTAATAGAATGTCCGATTCTCTCATCTTGAACCAGCAGGGCTCTCTAATCACTCAGCCATCTTAGAAGTCGGAAATTTTCAACTCCCTGTTTATAAAGGGCTGGAAACTGCAAGCAAAAGTTTGCTAGGAGGAGGTAAATGATCCGAAAGCACCCCCTCCACAAAGACTAGGATTAGAATAGAGCATCTGGTTCGACTTTTGTTCTTTTTTACAGAAAAGAAGAACTTGAGAGAAGACAAAACGAGAAAGTATCAATGGAGGACTCTGAGGTCTTGAAGATGATCCAGAAATCAAAAATTTCTGATGAAAAGCCCGCCCAACCGTATAATGGCACATCGCCAGTCCATCAAGATGAAAGTATGTAGTTTTTTGTTTTAAAATATTCTATCACGTGAAAGCACAATGTTTAAGTGGTTAAGAAATCCTAAGCAGTTAAGAAAGAACCGCTAGTAGGAACAGAAGACGATTTAAAATTCTGTAGTGCGATATTAGAATTCTTTCCGTTGCCTTGTTTGTCAGGGGATGTCACAGCATATTCATGTTAACCAGTTACATGGTTGCCTGTTTACATATATAACAGTTATGTATACAAGCATCGAGGACCGATATTTTGCAATTTTGTGAATACTCTTCAACAAGGTTTGCTTGTAAGGTTCACAGATGAAGGTAAGTGCGCCTGTGCACTTCCGCTCCCCCTGTTACGTACTTCCATGGGCATAAGATGTAAAAAGCGGTTTTACTAGGTGTATCCGTTCTGAATATCCACTGGTCTCATTTGGCCGCACTAGATGTCATCCTTACTAGGTTTATCCGAGACTTCATTTGAGAGAGAGGCTGTAAAACTGTATCAGAGAGAGGAGTGAAAGGCAAATTATTTCACAAGGAATCTAAAAGGTATACGACTTGTAGCAAAGAATTGATACGAGTCGTTTCGTAAACAAGCGAATGAGAACCGGTTTTATTAAGATATAATTTGCATGAAGGGTTGGTAGCGGTACAAGTATTCTTGGACTCGTGAATGTGATTTGATCTTCAACGAAACTGATGTGAAGAGAGTCAATTCGTTTGGGCCCGTCGTGCTAATGATGACGTCATCGCATCGACATGTTAAGTCGTTTTCCGAACCCACGAGTGGGCTCAAACGACCAATTAACCTTTAATTCCCATGGTATGATAAGCTCGCACAAAAGAAAATTTGTTTCTCATAAGTTTTCAGGGGGTGACTATAAAATGCCGTTCTCTCTTGATTTCAAGTTAACGGTTCAACGAATTCACTTTTGTTATTAACCTCACTGCAGTACTGCTTAGTTCCAGCCATTTTAGTTATGGGTATGGAATTTGACGGTCGGTACGACGATCCCAAGTTTTCCTAACAGTAGTTTTTCTCATTGAAACACCTTAATGCATGAGGCAGCTTGTGCGTCGATTATGGAAAGATCTTAGTCCAGCAGATATTATAGATTGTTCTTCTTGTACGTTAAGATACATGATGCATTGCTCTATTATCAGTCTTATTACGCATCATGTGGAGGTAAATGATCTTGTAAAATACACGCACTTGTACCTTCGTGCTGAGGTGACGTTTGAGATAGTTCGTGCAAAGACCAACAAGAATTAGCAGGGCGATTTGTGTATTTAATGTTTAATTTCGATGGATTGCCTTGTCGGAAATTCTTGCCAACAGAAAGTACACGTGATGAGAGCGCTATCAGCTTTTCGTACCATCGTTACAATCAAGTTGTGAGTATAAATAAGTAGAAAGAAATAATTTAACGAAGCTAAGAAGAAACTAAGAGGATGAGAAGCAACCAACCATGACGTTGACGTAGTGATAGAATAGAAACTTTCCAGTTCCTAGAAGCTAAATTAAGGAGCATTTACATAATGTTTGTGTATAGAATTTATTACTTGGATGGGCGTTTACAAAGCTTGCCTGATACAGATCCTAGCTTAGTCTTCAATGTCATTTACTCTTCTTCAATGTCTTAAGTAACGATCGATTATTCATTGTATGCTATGCAGTGTCTTTATGTTAATGAATATGTGATAAAGTCATACTTCTACTCTGCATCCAGTTTGTCACCCCGTGAAAGTTAGTTTATTTGCACCGTTTTTATCTTGCATCTCCTATTTTGTTGGTATGTAGGTGGCTTGTTACGTGTGCAACACATCAGCGCTTACTCTTCAGTTTTGCACAGATCGTGTTATGTTAATTCTTACTACTAACTCTTGTTTCATATTTAATTGTTCTCATTACTCACGTCGTGTCCGGCCCCAGAGTTGTCATTCTTATGTTACGGTCGCTGTGTCGCTTTTTCAACTTAATATGTCCGAAGTATATTGTGTATACATGTTACAATATGCGTTTTACTTGTTGTCAACGCATATATTCGGTGCCAAAGCTGGTGATACTGTCCAGCTTTTTCTCCTCAGATCTACTTTTCAGGGATGGTTTCTAAATAGATTACCCTTGCTTCTTTTACGTGTTTATTGTTGTTTTTGGTTGCTAGTATTCGTAGTTTATTGTTATACTTTTCACCCACCAACCCCCGCTACCCTTACATGCTAATTGTTATTGTTGATTGATGGTGCTTTTGTTATTTGTCTTCTAAAATTACTTCCCGTCTTGGGAAGATTGTTTTTCATTTCCATGTCTCTGTAATAGATTTTCCGTTTTCTTCCTCTTTCACAGTGCAGATACGTTTACAATGTCTTTTGTTCGCTTTTTTCTACTGTCGTAATGGACCACGTTACATATTCATTGCCACGTTACATATTCATTGCTTTGCAGTTGATATTGTCGTTTTTGACTATGTTACTGGTTTGCTTTCAGATTTTGTGGTTTTTGTGATTTATTGTTATTCCCGAGTTGTTCTATTGTTCTAACTATTATTGTCCTGTGTGATTTGACGTTTTAAGTGTCTTCTTTATCTCGCTGTAATATCAGTATGCTTGTTTGCCTTACTGGTATACCTGTTGTAGGTTGTTTAGTTTTAAATGAGATGGTTTAGGACACACATTAGGTGCCCCAGAAGAAGCTCAAGAAATTCACGGAGGTGGTAAATTTGTTTGTTTGTTTATTAACTTTGTTTTAGAGTTCTTGTCATCCAACCATTCTTATCTACATTCCTTCTTACCCTCAACACATCCACATTCCTCCGCATAAACAAAGAACTAAACGAGCCCTCTTGCTTCCTCCCTAGTTTTCGGCTCACACATCAAGTTTACACCTAACTACTTAACCGGTTAGATAGTCTGTAATACTTACTCTCGATACATCACACCTTGAATTTTTAGCCACCCGGTAATTTTCTTCAAACCCGTTATGCCCACATATCAATTGCCTGATGCAGACCGAATTGAAACCTCAGAGTATGCCAACATTACAACTAACACCTGGGTCACCCTTGTCACTCTACAAAGATTCAGTACCCATTAACTCCACTTTTATAAAAGGTAGGCATGCACAAAACATTTGCGAGAGTACTGCACCCACTAATTCAAGTACAGTGTGATTCCATCACCTACCTCAGAAGGATAGTCCGTACAATCGTTAAGTACGCAACTACTCTTCACACCAAGTCTTCACATTTTACACTTGCCATCGTAGTTTAAAGGTGCATTTGCAAAGTTTTGCTCATGATTTTCACTTATTACACTCCTACTCATATCGCCTTGATTATTCATGAATACCTCATGACTGTTACCACTACCTGTTTCAACTCCATAGCAACAGAAGCGACTGCCCCACAAGCATTCCGCATGGTATACAGCGGGCGTGATATCCACGAAGAAGGTACTTTCTGGCTCCTCTCTGCTTCTTACCTTTGTTATTAGTACGTAAATAGTTGGAGCACTTGATAAATAGAATAGCGATACACAAAGAACTAGACAGAGTGGCAGAAAAACGACAAGGTGGACATGTATATATGGAGACAAGTAAACCGACAACCTGATTTATAGCTGGTACTGAGTGAGAAGGATATTAAGTGATGTACGTAGACAGACTTACAGGAAGTCTTTACACGAACTGTAACAAGTACTGAAGAATAAGACAGACGGACGAGTTTCCACTCTGTTGGAAAGTCGAATTGACAGAAACGCTTACTTTGGAGGTCATAAAATGAGTATAAAAAGGCAATGGTGTAGAGAGATGGAAGCGTACAGGAAGTCTCTTGCATGCATGTGCATGCATACATACCTACCTACGTACAAATTTGGAGATACATAAACGGACAAAAAATAATACTTACCTATCAGCAGGTAGCCAGTTAGGCAAGCAGTTGGTCAAACATAAAGATTGTTAGGCCAATAAACACGAGCACAGATTGTTAGGCATACATAGGATAAGGTTGACTAACATACCGATATATGAAGTGATGTATAGAAGGTAAGACGCTTGACATATTTGTTTCAAGAAACTGCAACTGTTTGGCTTAGCATTCATAGCGTTTTGCAGTAAACTCGTGCCAAAAACATTCGACTAAGCAGGAAGTGATAAAGGATTATTGGTACAGCACTTCCGGTTTTATTAATACCCCATGAAGTTGAACCTTAATAAGTTGCTCCGCTAACAATGCCAAGCCAAGCAGTCAACCTGATCTGTTCCGCAATTCGACCAGAATTATAGTGTAATATCTGACTTCGTGTCGAGAGAGGGGGAGAGATAGAGAGACTGAGGTATCATAGTTAAGAATATTTAGATCACTGGACGCAATCACCCATTGCTGGCGACCCACACACACCAACGCACACATGAACATCTTCCAACATGCTTCATCATGTACATCATAGCATGCCTACGTGTTACCGCGAAATACATTCTTTCATGATCTGGTAGGAGTACATGGCGTCGACATTACATTACATAAACAGTGTCGACATCACATGTGTTATTAGCTTGATGCAACTATGTACAGATATCAGCATCGTGTGGACTGCAGGTTTACGGGATTAGTGCGCAGGTGCAAAATTTATCGTGTGGCTGTGGAGTCCCAATATTTTACAGTGATTGGTGAGCATAATGAGCTCTTGCAGATTCAGGTACTATTAGCAGTCTTGTTGATTGTTGAGAGACGGAGTTATTGTGGTTTAGTTGTAGCCTGATGTGGCAGTACTTTTAAGAGAAGGTAAAACTTTTGTATGGTCATTTGCATTGCGGTACGTGAGGACCATGGTGTGTTGCTGCTTCTTCTTCTTTGCGGTCATTTTCATACATGAAGTCTCATACATCTCCCACAAATGACAACACTAAACCAACTTTCATATACACTATCCACCTCGTTCATTCACTGTACGACACGATACACCAACCAGTTCCCACAGAGGGTGAGAAAAGAGTTAGTCAGACAGTGTGTGCTTGAGTTGTTTGATTCCTTCAGTTGTCTGTTACAGTGAAAAGGTTAATATTGACATTACTCGATCGTATGAAAAATAATGGTATATAATTGTCGATTTGTGAACCATTTCTCACTTCTCGTTGCTTCCTTTTTATTTCGCATTATTCTACACTTAACCTCTCCGTACCTTATAGTTAAGGGTTTTGTAGACTACCTAATTCTAATTTAATAATTGAGAGTCTTGATTAATTCGTATATTTAAGGGTGTACTAATTTACTAGTATTTGTCGGGTTTTTGTGTCTATTGCTTGTAATGAACAAAGCTTAACACTTCCAATAACAGTTGGTAATATACCTCAGGTCTACAGACAAGGGGCGCGTTGTAAGCGGTTTGTTGAAGGGAGGTTTGACTTTACGACCAAGCAGTTTTTGACAAAAAAGCGAAGAGAGTGTTGACTTTTGGAAACTGTTTCCAGTATCAATGCCGATGTGCATTTAAAAAGTTTTTTGAGATAGAGACCGAGAGAAGCTTTTGAAGTCTTTGAAAGGTAGTGTGGTCATTGAAGGTTAGTGCGTAGGGATCGACCGGGAGGGAACTAAATCGAGCGTCTTATTATGGAGTGTTTTCTATGACTTGAGGCCCTGGACCGATTGAAATCTGGGGGACCCTATGACGTCTTGCATCGTAATTCGATTTCTGATCCAGATGAAAGCTTTTATAGGGACGGCCGTCTTATGCCCTTTCACATGCGTTTAAGACTTGTTAAAAATTTTAAGGCTTTGTAGCTGCGGCTGGGAAGTTAATTTGATGTCTGTACGTTAGAGTGCACTGAGATAGTCACGCAAGGCCAACACCATAAGCTTATGAGGGGACGATTTTACAAGGTTTACCATTACAGTTACTCGCCAAGTCTGTACCCATTATGTACAAAAACTTCAGTTGATCCATTGTATACACATGATGCACAGTGTTGCATGAAAAAACATTTTCCATATTACAGACCTTAGTAATATTTATAAGCTTCATTCATCACGTCTCTGCCAAAGCACAGTTTATTGGCTCCAAAGTACGAATCAGTGACTCGATTTAATTCTTAGAAGAGGTTGATGAAAGAGATGCCCGCGTGCCTGACTTACAAAGTAGACAAATCGATGTAAAGTGGAGCAAGGGGTAACTTCAGAGCAGATTCTTTTGGTTTGATGATGGCTTGTGATCGAGTACAGTACAATGGACACATAGTCAATGATGAAAGCTCCAGAGCAGAAGTCATCTGTCATCTGCTCTCGTGAAGTGGGAAACTATGTTTCGAGAGATAGGACAGTGAGGGGACTGCAAGCATGAAGAGCGTGAATAGCATGGAATGAAGGGGAAAGTAACCGCGTTGCGAGTAGTGGCTTCGGTCTTGAGTAGGGTGAGATAAAAAAGTGAGTAATAACAGTTAAAATCGCATTGAAGGCTTCACGAAAGGACTTATTACAGTTTCAATTCTCGAGCATGTAAGAGATAACACAACGTTGAAAGAAAATGACAATATTCGAAGCAATAAAATGTCGTAGGTTTGTAATCAAATGAGTTAAATTTGTGTGCAGAAGATGCTACAGGCTTTTAAAATTGGCAAGAAAACTTCGAAAGTGTAAATTGAGAGAATCTGAAGGGAGATTTTGAATAGACCGTAGGGAAGACCTACTATGTTTAAGGGGCAACGTCATGAAAAAACTTAAAATTTGCAAGCGAATGTAGTTGATAAGCTCTTCGCATATAATAAAAGTTTAGATTTGTATGTAAAAAGTGGCTGATTTATGCGTTACCCACTTGCCAAGTCGCGTGGTAAATTTGTGGTACGTTCTAAGATGTAAACATCACCCATTGAACACGTGAGAATGTAGACGAGGAGTCATTAGGATTATTTACTGATTAAGTAATTAAAAGAGACGAAACTATGGAAGGTGACAAATTTGAGTTGCATTTACGAGTTTTTGTACAACGGTTAGATCTAATTAGTCGTTTACTTATTACTTGTCCAATAAAAGAGCTTTTAAGTTAAGTAAATCATGATTTAGTGAGCTTGACGATCTGACTCGATTGAAGCAAATGAATGATAGCTAAAAGTTTGGATAAGTCTGTTATCATGATAATATAATAGGATCCCAAGGCTTTCAACTGTTCTCTCTTACTTCGAGCAGTGTCACCTTCATCCAAAGGGGTGATAGACAGCTTAAAAGAGAAGCAGAGAGAAGACCGTGGCGGTTTGTCTAGCGAAAGCAAAGTACCATCAAGGGTATTTCAGATGCTACAGAGGCAGTACGACGACGAAGAAGGTAGTGTATAGGCACTCATTACAACTTGCACCGACGCACGTCTGCACCATATTTGCACGGCATTCTTCATTTGGCATTAACAGTACTCTTCCAACTGTTCGCAAATATCAACGCATACTATCATTGGTTCCCTTACGCAAAATGCACCTACCAAGTAAGCATCGCGTCAGCACAAACAGCTAATTGCGCTATCGTAACCTACATGGCAGACCCGCTCCTATCCGCTCGTCTAATCCTGGAAAAGCCAAGGCTTTAAAACGGGTTACCTCAGGGCGCTGTTTCATCCATACAAGTCCTTTTTTGCTGTGGCATGGTATAAGCGCTACTATATGCCTGCTTGTTTGCGTACCATGCTAGGATGTATGGGAGCTGTAACTTAGTAGCTGCCCTACTCTTTTGCAGTTCTTGTTGTCATTTTGTATGACTTTCTGCTCCGATCTTCCTGAATACATTTGTATTACAGTACCACTTTTCGTAGATATCTATGCCTGCCATGTTCTTGTAATTGCACTGTTTGCCGTTCTTTCTGAGGGAAATTGTGTGATTATATTGTCAAATTTGGATCCTGTTTTTACTATTCCTATGGTTCCAACAGAATTTACCTTATAATCAACTTGTGGTCATTGTTGCTGTGTTTGATGACTGTCGATACTTACCTTGCAATTTCTATCCATTATTTCTACTGTGACTTCTTGTTTGAGCTATGAGCGTTTGTTCTTTGTTTCCGATTGATTTCCTCGTCTGAAATGTGGTGTGCCACCATGATATACATTATATCTAATAATAGAATTTCCATTTCAGGTTCTAATTTGTTACCTTTCTCTTGCAGCAATCGCGTTATAAAACTGTTTTCTTTATTTTAGGTACATACGCAAAGTTTCATTAAAAGTTTTTAAAGTCAATTCATATTTTTGTATATACATATCTTGATTTTGTTTAAACGTAAACTGTTCTTAGTTCTGTAGGAACTATTCTTGATACCGATAAACAAGACATGTACCACTGTATCTTACTGGTTTTTCCCAATGTTGATGGAGAGACTTACTTTTTTAAAATACGATTTCATTGCATACCAACTTTAAAAACTATTGGCGGGTAACGGTTTCCTAATTCAAAACATGAGTAATGGTAATTAGGAATGTGCCCATGCATCTTTTGTGTAAGAGAAGGTATATGTTATGTATGTATACGTGCAGGGAAGTCACTCATAGGGAAAACCTATTTACTCAGGAATGTTGGATTTTAGAAGGGAACTCAGATTATTTGTTGCAAAAATTAAGGAAAATTCAAATTATTTGCAAACCTCGTAAAAAAAGTTGAAATACACTGACAATAATTCTCGTTTTGAGGTGTACAGATACTAAAAAAGGCTTCTTTTGTTAGCAATGATAATGTTGATGTGTATTCGTCTGAGAAAATATATGGGAAATGTTTACCAAAATCGTAGGAAAACCTGGAAATTTCAAGGGACTGTGAGTTGTACGACAACCCTGAACCCTGACTTGTTTCTTTTGCGGAATTTTGCCCAGTTGGGGCGTTGATAAATTGGTCAAATTGAAAACCTCTGGTGTAGAATATTATATAATGGAACAAACCTGGACGATACATAAGTAGTTTAACTACCAATTAAGAAAAAAAGAAAAGTATTTACTTGAGTAAGTCAATGCCAGTAGTTCCCTTCTTGATATTGTTGATTGACACTTAAGATAGCAGCTCAAAATCAGGAAGAAACATGTGAAACAAAAAATTAGGTATTTTCAGTAAAATCACAACGACATTCTGAGAAAAATACAGGCTTCTATGAGAGAGGGAGCTTAAACGTATGTGCTCTCTGGGAAACCTAATCACTTATATACGTGCATTTGTATCAAAAAACAATTTTCAATAAACTGCCCAACGACCTATCCAAGCAAACAAGTTGTGAGAAAACCCCCCACAAACATCCTTAAAAACTCTCAGTATGTTGTATCTCCTTTATTTTTTATAATTTGCAAAGATTACTATTTTTTGTAATGATTATTTTAAAATCAAAATGTATATATTTAAAAATGTGACTATTCGGCGAATGGGAAAATTCTCGAGTATTGTGTATAATTATAACCTATCGAATGGGAGCAAGGAGGATAGAAGTGAAGAAAAGTCCCTGCAGTATTAGCATGGTAAGAGATGGAGTGGGGCAAGGTGAATGCAGATAAATGAGATCGTGCAGTATGAATGCGAACGCTGTGGATGGCTATTAAGTGTAGTATTACGGTAAAGAAGATATGAAAGCGAATCGGAACGTTATGGAATGGAGTGCGAGACGTTTCAATGCAATATATTTGGGAGCAGTGCATTATATGAAAGGGTACATTAGGTCGGTGCAATACATTGCAATTTATGTATGTCGATTTATGGTAGTGTGTGTCATTTTTGCCTAAAGATTTAAATTAGTTTTAAAATGTGACGGAAAATATTAAAGGTGAAAAGAAGTGATGGGAGCTGATGTTTTAAAATGATCTTACTTGCATACCGGTACAAGGGAAACAGCTGTGAAATGCACATAGTCAATAGTCTTCTTTTTCTCTCTCTAGAACAGGAAACAGAGCCTTCTCCGTCCAAGGATTCTACTATGCCACCTCCACCTCCACCGCCACCAGCGCAAACTCACAAAATCCTCCCAGTTAAGCGTAAGAAAGCTGCAGGACTGCCTTCTAAAAAGAAAGGTACACGTGAAGCCAGCTTTCTCTGCTGAGCCTTGCGTCTCGTGAGTGTGGTGTGTGTGCTTGCTTTCGATGCTTCTTGCTCCGTTAGTATGATATGCACCAGGATTGCTCTAATGCACAGTGTGTGGCTCTGCATACCTGATATCTTTAATTTAAGATTAAGCTCCTACTGCGCATCTGACCCTAGTTTGTTGGATAGGTTCAGGACATGCTAACGCTAGTACGGCATAGATCATGTAGCCCAAGTTTCTTGGATAGATTCAGGACATGATAACGCTAGTACGACATTTTAGATTGTTATACGAGAGTTAGGTTAATTTAAAATGTGAATATGTGCGATGTCTTCTCCAGTAATACTCGTAAATATCTGACAATATTTTCATAGTTTAGTACAACGCAGATCCCGCTCAGTCAGTTAGCCCGTTAACATGAAATTATTTTCTACCCATGCACGCCTCTATTAGGTTTTTCTATCTGATTCACGACTGTTTGCCACCGTTTATTTCCTTTCTCAAGGTTGATCGCTCAGTTAAGATATGTAACACTGCCAATGAGACTATTTGTCAATAAGCGTAGACCATTCCTACCCCTCTTGATGACCTTGTAGCACTGCTTCGATATTTATCTTCCTGGTTATTTTTAGTTTTATTTCCTTTTGCAATATTCCTAAGACGGAATTGGGATAACCCGGGCAGCAAATTCTGTAATTAGTTTTACCTCGCGATGTACGCCCCAACCTCATACTTTTCACCCCCCGCCCCTTTACCACCCCCTAACCATTTCTACATCATAGTGTTTCTACTATCTTTTTAATGTGTTCACGAAGTGCTGCCCTAAACAGTAATTTTAAGCGTTTTTAAAACCAACCCAACACTGTACGTTTTACAAAAAGCAAAGAGTACCTTCTGGTATCAGTTATGAATATTCTCACTTACTCTCTTTTTCTTGATGTTAATAATACTGTAACTCGAATGCTTGACTTACCCAGTGTCGTGACAAGTCACGTGCACTTGTTATCTAGAAACTATAAAAGACGGCTGTTGTTTTCTTCACCCTATTGAAATATATGCTGTAATGAGCCTTGTAGAGGCAATTATAAACAGGTATGAGTAAGGAACACTGCGTAACAAACCGTGTGTCTACAGGCCTTGTTTTATAACTACTTAACTATTACCTATAGTTGTTAATAGCTAACCCTTATTCTCCCCTTAGATTTTATAATTAAATCCCTTTGAACCCCCCTCCCGCCAGTACCTGTGTCCCCGCCCTTCGTAAACAGTTTTGGATAAGGTGACAGATTCTTTGTTATCTTACTGTAAAGACCTAGGACTTGCTTAATTGTACTCACTAACGATACTTTCATAAACTCTCCTTCTTTAACCATTAACTTCTCCTTTTCACTAGCTGGTAGTGGACCGCAGGATATTATTGCTAGCTTAAAACAACACTTTAAGGAAACTAACAGAGCAGACAGTGACTCGTCTGATGCAGAGGCGGCGCCAAAGAAAGGGCAACAGCTAGGGCGAGTTATATCTTCGACGGAGACAGCTGGCAGGGCGCCAGGTATAGTGTGCGTGTGTTCATAGCACCGTACTTTGTCTGTGTGGTGTCGAGCATCCAAGTCATCCCATCATTCACGTGCCTGATTAGGTGGTTCTGCAGCTTTCTTACTTATCTTTCTTTCATACACAAAAATATCCACTCTTCGATGCAGTTGAACCTCGTTTAACCATGTCTCCTAAGATGCGGCTTATCATCATTTTTGAGTCATAAAAGTTCAGAGCTTTATTGGCTCCACTGATTGAGGTAAGTGGCTTGGAGGTCACCAAAATTTGTAAATACTCAAACAGTAGCCAAATGCTGTATGACATACACTACAACTTTACCCCTTAGCTTTAATTTGCAAAACCATAAAAAAGCTGAAGGCCTGAGTTATGCATCGCAGTGTTTCCTACAGTTGGCCCATTTACTCACCCTTCTTGTAGGCATGTCTACTTTGAAGGAGAGGCCGCTCCCTTTTGGACCTCTTGCTGGATTTATAGGCTATAGGATAAAAGAGTGGCATGCGCTGCCAATTACACCAATTGGCGTGCATATTCAGAGCAAGGATGAACGAGGTTCAACAACCCCTTATCCCCGCGCGTCTGTAGAGATAGTATTTAGAAAGAGTTGGCTAGATAAACGTCTGAATTTGTGAGGCTGTGTTGCGCCCCATTTGGAGGACGTCTTTTGATGCGTCAGAGAAGTCTAACTCGTTTTCTTTTTTTTACTGGTGTATATACTATATATGTGTTGAGTGTTGCAAGTGTTGATGGCTGATTTTAGGATATCTTCGGATGTAGGATGGAAACAGCGACATGTTCACCAAATTATGCTGGTACATTCATTAATGTACTTCTTACACCATTAATTAAGATCGTGTCAACTTTCTGATTGTCATCCTTCCACACAGTGTGTTGACTTCTCTTTTTATTCCGAGACTCTTTTTTTGTTACATCGGTCGGCCGCCTATTTATTTGTTTTCATTTTCTATCGGTCGTTGTGTACGCTACTATGTCACAAACTGTTTGTGTGTCAGCTTGTATACGCTGGTCTTCTGTGAGATGTTCGGGGCGTGAGAAACATGCTATCACAGTGAACGTATTAGCGAGGGTCTGTAAGAATGAGTTGGCACATCGCTTCATTGTAGAATTGCAAGGTACGCATTTAGCAAAAGTTTGTTTAATCTTGCCAAGAGTCTGAGTTCGCAGATGGCTCTGTTTCGGTTTTGAGGGTTCAAAGGCTCACTGCTTGCACATCTTTATTTAAATATAATCAAGCATGCTTGGTGTCGCAACACAGCCTCATGACTTAATGTTTTTCTGTAGTTAACCTCCAAAGCACCGATTGTTTCGAGAAGCAGGAACGAAAAATTCCCATGCTGTTCACAAAGTATTATATGGAACCCTGCACGGTTAATTGTTGAGTCTCGGGTTCGTTCCAAAGGATAAAACGAGAACAATGCTGATGATGAAGACGTCATACCGTTTTTCACACTACCAGGTGGTTTGGCTTGCCCGTTTTTCCGCTTGAGGGCCCTCTTCCTTGCCTCTGAAGGTCAAGACACGTTCATCTTATACAGCATATTGGTTGCATGTCTCTGATAACCTTGCTTCACGGAATGTGACAGTGTTCTAATACCATACGCACAACATCGTCTGAGGATGAAGAGAGAGCATTTTTCTCTTTTAATGTTTTAAGTGGTTTTGCATGTGAAAGATCGTCAGTAACCCAGGTATGTGAATTGCGTATTTTGAACTACTCATTTGTCGTTATAACCAGGGCATTAGACCTTGAAATTTACTTGTATGAGCAGAGTAAATCAGGCTACTATGGGGAGTGAATTAGATAAACAAAGCAATATTTAGTTACGCATTTTACAAAGTAATGAAGTTAACAAAATGGTAAAGCAATTTATGTCCTTATCGATTTCATGTACGCTTACCTTTAAGAGTAATTTACAGTGTAAGATAAATTAAGGGCTTACGGTTGTAAGGAATCTGGATACGATAATGGTGTACGTCAAGGTTTTATTATATAAGGGTGTCGTTTCATACAAACAGATATATGACAGATATTAGTTAAAGGGTTTTATATAAGTTCTTTGATTTTATTTTTTAGTCAAAGGGATGGAACCATTGGCTCCATTGCCACCAGAAGTGGATGGACCTGTGTTTCGTATGGTCTACGAGAGCAGAGACATCAAGTCGGGTATGTGTAATATATAACTGCTATTAAGATTGATTTATGAGCAGGCGAAACTGTGGTAGATATAGAAGTAGATATAGAATTTATGTTTCCCGGCTACCACTTCTTGAGAATTTTTTATGTAGTGTACGGTAAGGAAATAGTGTCAATATGTAGATTAAGGGATAATTCCTCGGTTGTGAATATTAATCCGCTTTCCTACAGAAACTGTAATTTTTCTGTGGGAAATCCACCATTCCTTAGCACTAGCATCATTTGCAGGACATAAAAGTGATACATCGACAGAGAATGACTGAATGTCAGACAGACAGGTAGGCAGACGGGCAGACAGACGGGCAGGCAGACGGGCAGAGAAAACTCTTGCAAGGTATTCCAAGAACACATTAATGTGAGGTGTCAAAAGTGTTTCACATGGTCAGCAGAATAGCAAACTATCAAGAGGTTTTGCGACATTTGGGGACCCTCTCCAACAATTTACTTTGATATTATGGTTCCTGGACCCCTCCCAATCGTCCTTACTTGCATAGTTACATTTAGGAAATCGATAAACCTACGTCTTGGTGAAAAATATTGGCGACTTCAATTGTCTGTTACCCCCCTCCCAACCACCCACCCCAAACAGCACAACAACACAGTAACACGATGTTATTTTAGTGAGCTGGAACCTATTTGATTACTAGCGTATCCTACAAATCCTGTAATTGAAATATCGCCCATGGACAAAATGAGAGCACGCTTTGTAATGTACTATCAGAACTTGTTATTTTGATATGAGGTCAAGAGTATGATATATTGTAATTAAAACTCCATATATGTAGGAAATTCTTTTAGATTTTGCTCCATCGTTCCCTTCGTCCTACCGTCAATCCACGGATATACGGTAAAATACTTTTACCCCTCGTCACCACCGCAGCAGCATTTACATGTATCGTTACATACTTTTATTTGAATGGGGGTTGGAGGTGGGAGGGTATTCTAAGGTTAAACAGATGCGAGCCGTTGCGTCTTTCCTGAGACCGTTGAGTGTTGACGTCGGTGGATTGTTTTAACGAGAAGATAGGGAACTTGACTCTAGGGCAGACGGAGCTAATTCTGGAGTAACAGATAACTTATATTTTTATAACAATTGCGCAGTTGATTAATCTTATCTGGGGATGGTTCTAGTTCAGTTGAGAGAGGAGCAGGCTGCAATAGTTTCGATGCCCGATTCGTATCGCTGTGTTAACTTTTCTATACCTCCCATGCCATTTCCACAAGTTTTGTATTTATTTATTCCTTTGATTTTTTGTTTTGTTTTTCCTGAGTGTTATGTTAGAGTAGTGTTCAGGATGGTTCACTGTTTTTTTAGATCGTATTGATACCTCCTTAATATTGAGATTGTCGATCATGAATGTAATAAATCTGATCCATGCCATTTACCAGCAGTTCTCGAACTAATTAGTTCCATGCCGAAGTGTTAGGGCATGGGCAAGACAAGACCTGGTCAGTTAATACCTGAAAAACGTATTGCCTGTCACGGGTTATTGATGTTTCAACATGATTCAAAGTTAGAAAGAGTAGAAGAGTAGTCAGTGATTATATTTGCACATCATCGGGATTATTTTTGCGTAAATAGGTGGGATTGGGTCACTCTCCGTCCAGTTCTTCAAGATTTTCAAGCTACGTTGGAACGTACAACCCTCGGCTCTTACGTGGTGTTCCTTTTCTTGCCCACTCTAGCACCACCACCCCGTGGGATGGATCTTATTGACAGTTTGAAGATGAAAATGTCAAGCGAAAGATCTGGCTTGTCAACAGCCAGAACAGTGCCGTCTCGCCTCTACCGTATGCTGCAGGAACAGTATGGCGTACCAGGTAAGATCCTTACCATTATAAAAGATGTGATTTACGATAAAAATGCCATTAGGGAGAAATAGATGATTTGAGTACACACCAATTTTTCAACATTTCCTACATCCAATAGCAGGAATTGTATCAAAGGTTTAAGTTACATAGTAGTGGGTAGAATTTGGTATCTGATAGCCAAAGCGAGTGTTTTTCCAATCTGTTTTGTTTATGTTCTCCCGGCAATCCGGCATATATCACATCCTTGATATCCGCAGGGGCTAGAATTCCCAGTAAAGGGGCATTCCAACCATTTCCATATCCGAGGAGGGGCATTCGCACTATATCGCACTCGATAATTTTCGATATTCAGATGATTTGAAGTATCAGGAGATTTTAACTTTGTTGGTGGAATAAGGTGATTTTAAAACGTCCCAAAGCAAAGCGATTTTTGTTTGTAGAACTTGCCAGAAAACATGTTGTTGAATACGATTTTCAAGAATAATCCCCCAACACCCCCCTCCCCCCGTAAGTGTGCTTAACATTTGTTTGTAGTAGGAATCTCCTCATGGTCTTCACCTGTGTCCTCGCCCTCACGCTGTCGTGCTTTCCCTCGTCCTCGTCACCACATATCCTTTCTTGCCTTTGTTGTCATATGCTTTACATTGTGTTTGTCGTCTCATGAATCCTTTACCTAACTTTCTCATGCTCACCCCACTCCTTCACATGCTCTTCTTTGTCAAAACCTGCTGCCTGTTTTAGTCAGATCAAAGCGTTTAGACTGGGGACATCGATTTCAATTTTTTTTTGCGCTCCTATGTTCTCGACTGATCCTGGGGCATGTATCTTCAGACAACCCAACACTGCTCTGAAGCATACAGATTAGGAAAAGCTGATTTCGCATTCATTTGTGCAAAGTCTTTCGCTTGACACTGATTCCATCATCTCGAATCAAACATTTGAGTGGAAGAGGAACCTTGTTTTGATGACCTTGGAACAGTTTAGTGCAGCCACCCAACTTACTTGGTGTTGATCGGACACTCAGTAGTGGCATGGTGGTAGAGAGTCAGCCTCACAATCCGAGGGTCGTGAATTCAAACGTACCCTAACTTGCCTGCCACGATCCCGAAGGTACTGTGCTTTGTCGTCTGCTCTCTTGAAATGGAAAACTGTGTTTCGAGAGATAGGACAAAGAGAGAACTGCAAACATGAATAGATCGTCATCCGAAGGGGGAAAGTAACCCCGTCTCTAGTAGGTGGCTGCAGCCTTGAACAGGGTGAAAAATACAACAACAAAACACACATAGAGCAGAGACGAGAGTTTTAGGTACATTGGCTAACAGATTCGACAATTTGACTTCATTTCATAAAGTACAAGAACTTGAAACGCTATGGGGGGATCTTCGTCAGACCTAACAGGTTTGTTTGTTGCCTATATCGTCGTACGCCAGGGTTTTCTGTACACAGGATCTGTTTATTCAGCCCTGGCTCGTCGTTGACGTGTTGAAGAGTATTAGCTTCAAACGAGTCTACTTAATGTGGTAAGCCCTTTGAAACAGGCCTCGCGTCATTTATCGACGAAAATATTTCTTAAAACTACTACAAAGATATTCTCATCTCCTCACATTCACAGTCCACCTGTCAGTATGTTTCGGGAAGGCTATTTTGATTATTTACGTGTTAAGGTTTTGACGATGGATGTTTGCATGCAGGTGAAATACTAGACATTTCAGTAACTTGTTGTCACAGGATAGAATCTTTTGTCAAATCAAACACAAGTCTTTTTGTACTCTTCATACACGGAAGGGAACTTCATAGTCAACTAAATCAAAACAGATTTAACAAGTTTGGTTTAATATCGTATGGAAGTCGATGAAGGTTAGTGACATATATTAAAGCCCTCCATCAATTGACTAGAGAAAGTTACTCGATAAATGATGACGTTCCGATGTTATGATTCAGCCACAGTTCATGTATGGTATCACGAAGTAACGAACATAACACTAGTGCTGTCCGTAAGGGAAATTGAACTCGTATCCGTGCAAAGATGTTCTGAATCATTTTTACTTTAACATTACAGATATCTACTTTATCTCTACTAAGGGACCATTGGATGCCCCAGAGGACGTAGTTCAGATTTCCCACCGTAGCAGTACACTTTTACTTGGGGTACCTTATCGTACATTGGACGTTTCGCTATAAGAGATATCAATTTTATGCGGTTGTTAACAGGAAGCAAGAGAATTGAGTTAGCACTCACTCACTCACGAATCCTCGAGCATCGTGCGGTGCGTAGAGCCAACTTGAAACACAAGTGCTCGCCAGTGCTGACGACCGGCAGCGAGCTGCTCCGCTTGAGATAGCGAGGCACTCAACAGGATCGCAGATCTTTGGTGACGCCATCGAGTGCGAGGTGCGCCGAATTGAGTTACAGATACAAAAAAATTATCAACAGTGACATGATTTCAGATCTGTGTGGTAGGAAATGGTGTAAATAGATGCTTGAATACTTTGTTGAGCTCTTACTCGTAAGCCATCTGACAGTTATTACCGGAGCAAACTTCCCAAAGGTAAACACAAAGTAATACTACTGCTTTTAAAGAAGTATTTCTTGTGTGTTGAATTTGGTAAAAGATATTGATTTCGTTGTACGCATGTATTTTCATAAAATTTTAGTTTCGTGAAGCTACCTTGATTATTGAACGTTTTTACCGAGTAAAAGGGTATTGTAAGGGTGCATACAGTTAAGGTCAATGTGGAAGGGAAGTGATGACGTCACAAATCAAAAGCTTTTGAAATAGGACAATTTGACTCCAGATATCTGAAGGCAACACTGGATTAGGCTGTTTCCCAAAATACCAGGTCTGTAGTATATGTAGTTTCTAAACTAGAGGCGTTTGAATTTTAAAAATCCCTGTTAATATTCCTTGGTGTTGGGAAAGGGCAACACTCTCAATTTTTTCCATTGACGTTCATTAACAGGTCAACATGAAAATTGAGTATTTTTTCCATGTTTGAAACATTTTCAAAATCTTGACTTCACAATTTCCCTCCGCATTCCGTTCAGAATTATACAGAGCCAAATGTGATATAGCTGTCCCATTAATCCGACTGTGAAAGCCTTAATTCGTTAAGAACAGATATATGATACGATATATATTCATCTAAACCCAAACAAAGAGTCCAGCAAAATGAGTCAGTGTAGTTATATATCGGTGTCAGTTGACAATTCGAGTTAATTGAACACTATTATAGCATTTGTATTTGAGAGCAGCACACGTTCCGGGATATGCTACATCACCTATTTGAAAATGCATTTGTTTATACTTTGATGGTACTGTTACGATGTTGCTAATGGTCGGTGAAGATTAACAAGCGCGAAACAACAAGATCCGACAAGACAATAAAATTCGTCGCACTCATCCTTTGATAATTGAAATAACATAACTTTGACTACAACAATCATTTAACTTGCATATATAACCACCAAATCTTCCTTGGTGTCGATCGGATTTGCAAGTGCATAATTCTCTTTGCGTTTCATTTCATCTCTTATTATTGCGTAAACGGCAAGTAGCTCAATAACTTGAAGTGGCAACCCTACCTTGTATTGAGTGAAGGATTTAAATAAATTCTGGGATCAAAGATGAGGATTTGGATTTTTCCAATTCCTTTTTCTTGAAATGCCCCTACGCGGGCAGCAGAGGACTGTCTTTCCTCGGATCGTTTCTCTGGATTCTCTCATTGCTATTGCTTCCCATTTTCTTTTTCTCTCTCGATCTTATCTCTGTATCGTCTTTTATATAGTTTCTTTGATCATTCGATTTGTGGGTTGATTGTTTGGTTGTGTTTATTCGTATTGGGGTAGAACCCACCTGTTTCTGTCACTTCCTGTGTCCTTGTACACCTTCGCACAATGTAAACTTTAGCCATCATAACAATACGTGCATGCTGGTAACGTGGGTTTATATTACTACGTCCTACATATAGTTTGCCTGAGGATGGAATATCCAAGTACATACAATTTCTATGGAAAACATCTTTACAAGTGTCACGTGGAGATAAACATTTAATGGTCCGATTCTCTCTACTCGTGACAGGTAGTTTGTAATCAGGTTTTAACGATTTTTTTTTCACTGAATGGACGAGTTTGTTTACTATATGAGACAGTAAATACATAACTTTTGTAGCAAGCAATAGCTGGAAAAACTGCGAAGCCGGAAAGCGAAAACAGCAGAATTTAAGAGAAGCTTGAAAGATGTCGAAAACTTGGAAGTATTTGTACGACGTACTAGGGGATTTAATGTAACGTGCCCACGTCAATCGCAACCATCAGCTTTTCCAATACCGCCGAAGCTCCTTCATTATCTCTAAAAAGTCATGGAGGATTTGCAACTTTCAATCGATTCCTTATATGCTGCCAAAAAACTTCATCTCAAGTATGCAAACAGAGAAGACCGTGCCCTGAGAGTCTCGAGATATGTTCATTACTCATTGCCTATGATTCCCGCCCTTTTCAGTTCTACTCATAATTAACTTTGTTGAACCTCCAATCCCCTTAACGTACGTTATCACGTGATTAATCGTTCAGGTTCATTATTGTCTTCTGACTCATCGTGTGTTGGTGAAGGCTCTTCTTTACGCTAAATGTTTCAAATGTTGAAGATGATTTTGTAATATTTGTTTGGTTATTCAGGGCTTTCTTGCATGACAGCTTATATTAGTTTGTGCTATTAGTCGTTTGGCTTAGAGGACAATAGAGGATTTGGCCATAAATTGTGTATGTTAATGCAGCTCTTTGACAGGTATTTGGCATTGGAGGCGCTGTTCACCGTGCATATTTTAGCCGGCCTCAACATTCTAGTGTCTGCCCAAGACACCAATTGCTATGTGCATGTGTGTTTTCCTAGCACTGTCGCACTAATTTTAATAAACCCTTTTCCCTTATTGACAGATCCGCCAGTGCCGCCCAAACCACAGCCAAGTCAGTCAGGTAATAACTTAACCAATTTGTGTTTTCTAGAAAAAGGATTAGTTCTTAAGATCAAGATTTGTTTTGGTCTTTCCAAAAGCGTACGGGCCAATTTTTGTTGCCGGGAGTGGGGTGGTGGTATTAAGGAGACCCATCCCCCCCCCTAAAACCTAAGACTTTGAGTGTCTGATTATCGACTGCCTGTGAAAAACATGACAGTAATTACTCCTATTTCCTTGGCCGTAGCCTTTCCCTTACTTTATTCTCCAGAAACCATTGTACCTTTTTTCTCCATTTCTAGTTTATGTGATACATTTTGCAGATAACTTGTACAACACAACGGTAGAAATTGGATAAAACTTTAAAAAATATTTCTTGTACTTGTATCCTTCACGTGTTCTTCAAGCATGTCCAGCGTGACACATGTGTGACAAGGCTGGGCTGTCCAAACACAGATACGATCCATCCGACGGGCTTCTCGATTTTCAGTTAACGCCTGCTACTAGTTGACTTATCAACTCCCGCTAGTAGACGCCTCTCTCTTTAAGACCAATCCCTCTTATAGACGCCTCTTACTCATAAACGCCTTCCACTAATATACGCGTCCCTGCAGAAGACGTCTTCCTCTTACAGATGCCTCCTTTGTATAGAAATTTCCCTCTGATGAACACCTCCCTGATATAGATTCCTCTTATAGGCACCAGCTTTCTTATAGGCGCCTTCTTCTTATGAGCCCTTCCCTCTCAAATACGCCTCCCTCTTAGAAATGCCTCCCACTGATGGATGCCTCCCTCTTATAGACCCCTCCCTCTAATAGACGTCACTCTGTTATGAACTCCTACTTTTGGGAGACAACTCCATCTAATTGACACCACTCGTTAACCGGCGATACATCTGCTTTCATAAACTTTGGATTAGCACCACCTAAGCCCTAATTTGGTGCCATTTGGAAATGTGGCCAAAGATGTTTATTAAATTAGTTTAATGTGATCGATCCTTGGAATTTTTATGCGCAAAATAGGCAATCTTGACTGAAAACGTCGATTTCAAAGCAGGATCATAAATACTTGGTTGCCTTAAAAATGCCGTAAATATTGAATACTGGACAAAATGGTAGCTAATGGTAAATCAGGATAGGTATGACGTTCAGCTCTGAATAAAGACGAGCTTTTGAAGGTGAACGAATTCTCCCAGCTTGTATTTAATTTTATGAACTACCTTGTATGAGAAAAAGTAACCCGTTCCGTTAAGTTAAACATTCGTATTGCATAGCATTTTCGACAGTCACTGGTCTGTGCAATCGCCTGTAATGAAGATAGAACAAATTGGCAAAGGATTTTAGCAAAATAGAGGATTAGAACACGCTGCAAAAAACACCTGTATGAATGAAATATTTTCGGTCGGTCATGTGAAAAACACGCAAGACTTTGTCGGCGAAAAGAATTTGTTTATTACTTACGCGTTATTCAATAATACGATTGACTAATCCCCTCATTTACTGCAATTTTTTCCCGTTGAATTGTTCTACTTTCAATCTAGACGATTGCTGTGACCAGTGTCTGGCGAAAACTTTTGACAGTACGAATCCGTTAATTACGTCAATTTTTAAGTTCTGTACTAGTTCTTTGAGCGTTAATTACTATTGTGGAGGAACGTAATTATCCCGTAGTTACCTTCCTATCACTCTCTCTTCATTTCACTTTTTAATTAGCTCACCAGCATCCAAACGGTACTCAGACGCTCCCACGATCAAGGCTTAAGAGTGCTCCCTCAGCAGGTAATTTTGTGGCATTTTTGTTATTCATTTTCAAATTTTTCCCCAATTATTTATTAAAATTCATTTCCTTTTTGTTGCCTTCCTGTTTTCTTCCCCCATTTTCAATTCCTTTGCCTGTTCGTCCCTTTGATCTTCGTTTTATTTATATTTTTCTTTCCAGTCGTCCTCTCTAGAAGATTATTTATCTCTGACTGCACTTGTATCAACGTATTGCTAATGGTTGCACCAATTACTGAAAACTGGATTTTCGTGCGTAGCACGGCTGGTAAAAAGATGCTCGGAATAATTTATCTAAGTAAAGTCGTATTGTTTAAAGTTTAGCTGTTTAATCATTTCAGAGTACGTCGACCCGTTTCAAATTTCATCACTTTAGTGTCATCACTTTTCTCTCGCCTTTATTAGGGTCGACCAAGGCGCCCCAAGGTATCGCACGGACTAACAGTTATTGTGAAGGTAATTACTATGCAGTTGCGAGTTCTTAATCATTTAATTTCTCTTCCCTACATGTGACCTGAGTTGATGTCCTTAGGGTCCCAATGAAGACGTGTTCATTGGTCCCCTTCACCTGCATCTACCCTCCATTGCTATTTGTGACTCTCCTAGATTCATTCTTTGCTGTTTATTCATATTGTCCAAACATCTTTTTCACGCGCTTCTTCTACTTCTTCTTCTTCTTCTTCTTCTTCTTTTTCTTCTTTTTCTTCTTTTCTAATTTTTCTTTTTGTTCTTCTTGTTCTTCTTTTCACCCTCCTCCTTACACATTCCG
>JAAAKL020000883.1:0-35330 GCA_010016065.2 Carybdea cf. marsupialis auct. non (Linnaeus, 1758) | reverse complement strand
GACCTCTCCGCTTAGCAGCAGGGAGGTCTGACATGTAAGTGCCCAAAATGCTCGTTTTCAAAGTGAACAATATTTTGTAACGGGGGTTGGGGAAACTTTCATATTTCATTGTCCATAATGTAAAAGAGACCTTCTGAGTGCCATTCAAATTTTTCTTATCTCCAATTTCATTGAACCGTAAGCAGATGACATACAGTACTAGCAGTAGCTAGTTGACTGTTGTGAATTAAACGTGTAAACCACACGTTTCGTGCACGAGGTAGCTCGCTACGTGTAGCTTGCTTGTAAGCTGCATGACCTAGTGGTAGCAGGGTGGAATCCCTTTCGAGTCGTTGTGCTTATGACCACTGGTTTGTATATACTGTAATCCTCTACCATAGCCACGGTTTAGTACCTTTGGGAAAGGCGCTGTACTCCCCACATCCCCAGGACTCCCCCTAACTTGTGTATTGTGAAAAGCAAAAATCTTTCTGTTACTAATGACAATATTGGAGACAGGCTGGTGACTGTGATTCCCAGTAACATCAATAAACCTTGGTGTCTCACAATGATCAAGTGGCGTCACTCAAGGCTCCCCTTCAGCTTCTGCCCTTTTTAAGGACATGCGTAAGGCCATCCAACTACTCAAATATAACTACAATAACGAACATTGCCTATTACCTTATAACAGAAACTTTTTACCTTTCAAAAGAATTAGAGCTCTAAACTAGAGTCTGGTATCAAACACGTCTAAAATTCCCTTAGTGCACCTCAGACTATGAACGTCATGATGGATTTAATGTTTTAGATATAACTTCTTAAATATTTTTCTGACGGTTGATATTAGGGCCTCTGTAATTTTGGAGGGTGGAAGCCTTCCTTGTTTACTCAGAGACAGGTGTCAATCACAGTCCTGATTCCATCCAAAATCAAACGATTTTACAGTCTAGCAAAGAGACGTATTCCCCTGCAACTGTAATTGTCTCCAGATTTTGAAAAGGGGATGATATTCATAAAAGACTACAGGTCTGGTTTGTCGTTCTTGATCATGACGCTGGTGCCTTAGAGCTGGCTGAAAGGGACATAGACAATTCTCTAGCGAGAAGCTCTATACGAAAACAAACTCTAAGCCTCAAAGTTCTGTAAGATCCAGAACCTCAAAGTACATTTTCCACATGATGAGAATGAACAATGACTGACTTTAAAAACAAATGATGTTTGTTATAAAAACCTTGAGACAAATATAGACTAAGGTTTAGATCATGCTTGACATAGATCGACGAAAAATATGGAGATTTACGACGAACACAAAACACTTTATGAATTGTTGGACAATATTTAAGAGCAGTCCAAGCAATATTTTCCCAATTTGAAAAGATTGACTCTGAAATTTTGCTAGCGTTATACCATCGAGGCAAGATGCTTTATTAGTAGTTTGAGGATTTAAGCCTTTCATCGTAAATACACTGTCTTCCATATTGAGGTGTACGAAGATGTTAAAGAATTTTGTCATATGAGTCTCCTTCCTTGCTAATAGCTCCTTAAAATAGAAGAACTTTGTACTGGCTTGCTCTTTACGGCTAACTCATCATTGCAACTTCCTTGGCTCTTTTTCTCCCAATTATCTCGTTGACAATTTTCCTGGCTTTAGCATTTTTGAGCAACATGAGTTAAAACGTTTTTTCAATCTGTGCCTCGAGTTCCTCCTCCCTTCACCTGATATAGGTTCCTTAGTGCTTGAGAGCAGGTTTCTTTATTCTTTTCAGAATTTATAACTTAGAAAATAGCTCTATGCTACTTGCAGTTCTTTACGAGCTCTGATAACCCTGGCTTATAATGACCTTGGGAACTCCTTGTTTTCACTTTCTTTGATGCACATTTTTCCATTACCGTATCGTTGACTTTGGCAAAATCTTTCTCCCTCATCTCATTACTATCCTCCTCATATACCTTCATCTCTTTTGGATATCTACGGTTCAATTCTGCTGTAGTTTTTAGTTATTAGCAAACTGCTGCCAGTCGTATTTGATCGTCTTGCCAACTTTGGATGCTCAGGGGCTCAGCTTGATTTAACAGAAACTATGCTGCTTTAATACCCTACAAATGCTGACTATGTTGTCTATTTCAGCATTCTGCAAGTCGACCCTCTGTTTACGACGTTCTAAAATGTGATTCACTTGTCGTAGTGAGTCTTGCACTCCATCTCCATCACTCAACAGTTTTTCTAAGCATTTCTAGAACTGTGTACTAGCAGCTATCATGACAACTGCATAAAAAATTCTACGAGATGTTGTCCATTTCTATTAGTTTGATTACGATTCATGAATAGAGCCTCACCCGGTCCTAGTCTTGCATAGAGATCACCAATACATGCATGAAAGTTATGAGCTGGGACGTCGTGGAGAGTCTTTCTCAGGCCGATGTAAAATTCATAAAGTTCTACTTTACCGGCTCAGTCGGTAGGTACATATTCGACAATCACCTTCGTGTGAAAATTACCGTTAAACTCAGCTACCATGATCCACTCGCAGATGTGTTTGGCTTTTAGTAAGGATTTTCTTTGGCTTTAGACCAAGCAATAATCCATCTCCCCATTGAGAGGATTATTCTGTTTTTTAAGCCAGAGGACACGATGCAGTAGCTCGAACCGATTTTTCTGAATTCAGAGGGGTCACTATAGATAGCACAATGCTCTTGAACACGATGTATTTCGATGTCTTGATGGTGCATTATTCAATTTCTTTAGCTCCATTCTCATTTCATACAGTGCCTGCGTTGTAAGTGCCTTTAAACGTCGGCTAATCTCGGACACACCCGTACCTGACCTCCTCCCCTCGCCAAACACGGCTTGATGATACTTCGCCACGAATTCGATCGAAAAAGGGACTTTCTTTATTCTTTTTGGTTTTTTCCTGATTTTTCAATGGACTATTTAAGCAGTACATTCATATGTAACCTTAATATCTAGAGGCCACTCGCCAATCTGAATCTTGGGGACTAGGTGATTGGGAGTTCTCATTTCAACACCACTATTGACACTTGGAATAAGATTGCGTTTTTAAGGTTAAAGTTTAATGTCATAGAACTGAGTGTAAAGACTAATCTTACATGAAACTATCATTACTATTATTATATGTTAAAATAGTTTTAGTCAGAGCTGTTTCTGCCCTTAGACATTTTATGTGGCTTTTTTGATGGCTCTTAGAGGTCAGGGTCTGAAGGGGTACTTTTTGAAGCAATCATTAGCATATGTAAGAGAATCGAATCCTATCTAAAATACTCTTGGATGAACTTCAATAAAATTTGGAAATTTTGAATAAGATTTGGCAAGTCTTTTGTAGGATATTAGAAAAAATGTAGAGCCGTTGGCCTTTTGATCAGTCACCCCTGCCAGCCTGGATCTGAATATGAAACATCTATATGTTAGAAGGATCTGTACCTAGATCTCAATAGCTATCTATGGGTCCGTAGGCTTCATAGAGGCCTTTCTAGGGAGCCCTGTCAAATATTCATTCATTTTTGCTTAGTTTTGCTCCTGCAAGACTAATAAGTAATGTCGTTGTAAAATGTAAATCCTCATCTGATACCAGTATAACCAAGGCAGGGTGATCAACGAAACAAATGGTTTTCGGAAATCATACACGTTGAAAGTATAAAAGAAAGGACTGGTGCAACTTTGTTTCAAGGCAAAATGAATTGAACTTTCGAAGCGGGTATATTTGGACATAATTGTAATTACATGCTGTAATGCTTTCGAAAGATCTTGAACATTTCCTGGAGGGACCACGTCACAAATGAAGAAATACGAAACAGGGTGAAACAAGCGATCAGGCCCTATGAAGACCTCCTAACTACCGTCCGAAAGAGAAAACTTCGGTGGTAAGGACATGTGATAAGATCTGAAGGGCTGGAAAAACAAATCCTGCAAGGAACAGTCCCAGGCAGAGGAAAAAGAGGCAGACAGAGAAAGCGGTGGGAGGACAACATCCCAGAGTGGACAGGCCTGAGGCAATGAGGAAAGCAGAAAACGGTGCCGATTGGAGAGAAGTGATTGACACGTCATTAATGATGTCCCTACGGTCGATTAGACTAAAGGATGAGTAAGAGTAAAAGTAATTACAGATAGTGTATTGATACTCTTGATTAGAAACAATTTTATCACCTTATTAATTACTGAAACAACCAGGAAAGAGTGGTCATCGCCAAGGAAATTTCATTTTAGGCTGATACATAAACACTTCTTTTCACACTTAGTTTTTTTAGTAAGCCAAATAAGCGTATTATCTTCTGAACGTCATACATCATTGAATAAAATTTGTTAGAAAGTAAACCAATCTATGCAGACGATTATCATCAACCATTTAATCGTTTAGCAATCAGTGAATTGGGCAGAAATTGGATTCTCAAATTGTATACAACTCAGCATACATATGATATGTTTAATTTTTAAACAGCATTCTCAGAGTATAGAAAAAATGACAAAGAGGGTCGGCAATAAGATCACTAGATATAACATTGAACACCACTCAAATCAGAAATGAAATAATTAATAGAACAGGAAGCCAAGTTAGAAGTTCATAAACAAGTCTTTTGTAAGACAAAGAAAGGGCTACAAAGTTAACATCAAAATGCATTAAGAAGAAGATCATGTTTTTCTTATGGTAAAAATTGGTAAGGAGACAAAAACAAAGAAAAAATGCTTAAAATCCTCCATTCAAATCGAATGACTGGTATCAGTCGATTGACTATGGGTACCATACAGGCGTCGGTAGTTAGTTCCTTTGCTGGCAATTCCATCATGTCCATGTGTTCACTAAAGAGTCCTTTGAGGTGGCTTTTGTTCCATCCAGATACGCAACATTGCCAATGTGACAAGTGATACAATGAACATCTTCATTTTTATTACTTCATTATGATAAGTTTTTTCGTTATGAAGTTGCAATATTGGATAAGGGTTGTGATTTTAAGGTCATTCGTAAAGATTTGTGTCGACCACCGACGAAATGAAACGAGTGAGAAAAAATTACCTTCCCAAGGTTAAGGTGACTAATAACTGCACAGCCATTCTTAAATTTTAAAGAAAATTTGTTTCTTGATAAGATAAGGTAAGAATGTCTCTCTGAGAAAAGAATGTTGTAGATCAAGGACAAAGCGTCAGGAGATTGCTTCATTTTTAAGTGAAAAGCACATTTAGAGCTGAACACATGTTTAAAGAATACACTGTTTTAACTTCACGATTATACAATGCAAATAAACAAATAGTCCTTTAGCTTTCAAATACACTTCATGATGACCTCTGTCTACTACATACTTAGGCTGTTTGCGTTTGTAATTCCCATATAACTTAAAAACGGTAAGAAGTAGAAAGTTTTGCTATTGCAACAATACTAATCCCTGCCATTTCTTTCATAAATGGTACTTGTTGCATTATTGAACGTTTAAGCATTCCACCATTTCTATCATAGTTTTAAACACAGAGACGTGATAGGAACAGTCTGTTGTAGAATAAAGACGATAAAACCTTTTTACGATCTAAGAACTAGTCAAGACAACATTTTTTTTCAAACTTATCTGGCTTTAAACTAGCTCTTATGTCCTCAAAAGAGGCTTAAAAACAGCCAAAATTTAATTAAATACCAGCCTTGTACTGACTATTATGAAGAGAATTTACGGTATAAGCAGAAAAGGAATTTTCCATTTTATCTGGCCTTTCTTGAAGGTCCATTTATCAAGACAAAGGGGCTCGTTCTTTTTCAGAAGGAAACCTGTTCACAACTTGTTAGTTTTTTTAATAAGGAGTGGCCGAAAACGTGTTATTCGTAAAGTGCAACAACATGTCCTAATTCTAAATCGTTCTAACTCACTTCAGAAGCTTGCCGTGAACAGGGTTTTGGCAAAAACGTTTAGTTTTACTTTTGCGACGGCTCGGTAGTCCCGGACGTAAGTAAAAGCGTTGTGTAAAGACACTTCATGGATAGTTATGGATGCGTCTCTTGATATGTTTCATTTGTACAACGTTTAAATCGCCAAAAAACAAATCAAACAAGGTACAACTTTGGTAAATTACATGATTAATACCGTGGATAAGTTGAAATTGAGTTTTTGCTCAATGTCGGTGGAAATAGTGAAGACGCTTGCAAGACGCATGCCACATGAAAGGGGTGTCCATTTCTAGTATCAAATGTTTTCTCGACCTGTGGGATGAGCAGCAGGTAAGCCTCCAAATGGTAATTTTGAAATTGAAAAATATCTTGTAATGGATTTTAAGGAAACTTGCAAGTCCCAAAGTTTGAAACTGTAGCTGCTCATAAAATGGAAAAACGCGGACACTTATCATCGCATTTACTATTGTGGTAAAGGACAGAAAATAGCCAACCATCCACCTGCAGGAAAACGAAGAGTCAAATCTTCCTCGACGAAATCAAGTGGAGAAAATGACAATAATAACAAAAGAGCTTGAATTTTTCCAACTAATCTCATATGAGAACAAAGACAAACAAAGAAAGGGTTCTTCTGCATTTGTCACTTATCTCTCTTTCAGAGTGAAGTTATCTGTACTGATTATTTTCTACAAATGATAGAAATTTATAATATTTTTTTGATTATTTGACATTTTGTGAGAAATTTTCTCAGATGCCCATCCTGATTAACTGTGATAGTTTATTTTTACATTATGTAACATGCTTGCCACATTATTGCTTTAACGCGTTTCTTTTTTTTTTTTTCTTGATTGCGACTTTTACTGATCTTCCTTAACTTTTGCTGCCTGTACGTACGATTTCTTCCAGCTCACAATTAGCCAACAGTCAATTTTTTTCAAATTCCCCAGCCAGTTACCAATAAGCAGATTAACTTCCAAATGGCTTTTCTTTGTTGTTTTCGGTCTTTACATCAATTACTGGATACATTGTTTGAGAAACCATCTGCGAAGGATTGTTCTGCATATCAAGTCTCGGTAAAAATAACAAAGATTTTCTCTTTCCAGACGAATCAAAATAGGTATGTGTACGTCTTCGTGTTTTCGCATGCGCCTTATCATTGCTCTGGTCGTTGGTACTAGGAGGTGTCACATTAAGTACACCGATAATGCTATTTGCTCTAGGCTTTCTTCTTCCGTGTAGATCATCCCTCTTTGGACTCAAAGTACTGCTATTCAGAAATCGTGTCCTTCCATCAGCACTAGACGTTCGCTTGATCTCTACTTTCATAGGAGGTCGAATTTTTGAGCTGATTTTAAAACTGTCCCCTTTGATCTCGGACCTATCTGGAGCGTTTTTAAGTGACATTCCAGTTTCGTCTGAAAGCCATTTGATGGAGTCATCCGAATTTGTTCGAGATGTTTTCATGCTTAACTTTTTCGGTGCGGGGGATTTAACATCTGCTGCATCTTTAATGTCTTCAAATGGGTTTTTCACAGACTTCGAAGATGATTCACTCTTTGCTTTCTTTCTCCCAGATGTCTAAAAAGCACCAATAGACTCAATTTTAATCTGTGTTCTCATATGATTCTTTATATACATGTATGAAGTGATAAAGGCAACAGTAATTTTTTATTAAAGTCTTTGTGTAATATACACATTGTCAGGAAATACAATCTGGAAAAAAAGACCCCAAAACAACGTCATGTGAAGGCAGCTTTAAAAAAAGCATATAAATGTAGATGGTAGGAGATCAGCAGGAACTGATTACATATTTGCAGAGTCATTCTTCTGTGCTATATATCTCTTTTATATTTTGGGCCTTTTTAGAGATCCGAGCGAGGTAGCTATTACCGTAAGTCAGAGAATATCAACATTACCTTTGGTAGTGCTGAGCTTTCACTGTGACGTATAGATCTACAGTGGAGAATCATGTTCTTTGAGACGAGACTTAATATGACGACTAGTATGGATGACATAGCGCGCTGTGAAGCGTGGACTATAAAGCATGAATACAGCCTTGCTCTGAGTATATTGTCTCCTTAAACATGGTTGTATGCGGGGATAGGGGGATCGAACCCGGGACCTCTTGCACCAAAATATCAGTTGGAAAAGCGATTTAGATAGATGGTAAAATTGTACACAAAGGTACTTACTGTTAAAATTTACTGTAACAAAAGGTGATGGCATAAAACGACAGAATTTTGCATCAAACTGATTCATAATGAAATTTGAGATCTGTGTATTTGTTCTCTACAACAATAACATTTCTTGATAAGTGATAAAGGCAACAATACGATAACAGCACTAATCTCAGGTTTCCTTTGGAAATAAATTATACGGGTGGCCTATGGGGACGCATGGTGTGAGGGTGATACCACCATCAAGCTAATTCACTAAATTAAAGCTGGTCATCATTCAAGACAAAGTAATCAGAGACCCTTGAAACTGCAGCCTTGAGAGTTTTTACCCAGTCTCCAGTGATGATAACTTTGCATAGATACGAGAGAAGCAGAAATGTAAGTCACTAACAGGTTCTATTCAAACTGATCGTTTTACATTCCTTCTTCTCAAAATCTTTTTGCAACTTTCATTGGGCTGTGGACAGCATGATAGGCAGGATGGCAGTCCTTTCATGGTCAAGTCACAAGGGAACAATTTGTAGAAGCGGGAATGAATAATTGTGTTCCCAAACCTGTACAAAGAAGTAACCTACCCGTTTAGCTTTCTTCCTTCGTCCTTTAGATGAAGACGGACCTCTCGAACATGCTTCTTTGTCAATGTCACTGTCCGAATCAGATGACCTAAAAACGGAGACACAAATTCCTTTCTAATACGAATTACTGTTGTAGTCAAAAAAAATTTTAATTTAAAAATTAAAAAGCCGATTAATTTACTTTCCTTTTTTAGGTGCTATGGTGTCCTGTCTCATATTAAGTATTGCCTATATTGACTGTCGACTATAGTTAGTTTAACACACGTACATTGATGAAGCCCATTACAAATCCACCAATCACAGACAGCAATAAAATGTACAGTAAATCAGAATCGTGTTTCGTTTCCCTTGTATATTTGAAGCAGGGGTGTTTTCGTCAAAATCACTGATTTACGTTTTAATTTCTGATAATTAGGTTGAAATCGTTTGAACTTGTTTCGAGCATTAGCGGAACAACCAACGTTAAACAGAGAAAGCAACTAAGTAAGTTACCAAGAATATCCATTGTAAAATTTAAGATAACGTATCTTCAACAGGTATCTTTTGGTACTGTAACGTGTTTTTAGCTCAAATGCCTTAGCTCATATTTCTAAATGATAACATATTTTGGCATTGAAGCACACACAAAAAGACGCTGTCTAGTATGACTTGATAGTATTCTTCAGGGGACATCATTAATGGCTTCACAACTTAGGCATATTGTGATAAATTTTTATGACATCATACAGCATCTCAGAACGAGGATTTTTGTGACAGGGCGTGGTGATGCCGCTGTGATCAAGAATGATGAAGTTGCCTGACCGTTTTTATCAATTATAACTAGCAGTGAGTAAACAGTAGAAATGTTCTCCTTTCATCCTAGAGTAATTTACATGACCCAAATAAGACTTTTTCCTGTTTCTCTCTCGTTTTAAATATAGTGCTATACTATACTGTATATATCTGTTCATTTTTTATCCATAATTTTTATATTTATTTATTTTATATATATTTATTTTCATCTAGTTCCATGTGGGTTTTATACGCACTCATTCTAGGTTCTACCACATGTTGAGAATTTCGGATATCTCAACTTTTTTGGGATACAAGTGCTATTCGAAGTGAAAATACAGTCATTATGTTGTTGCTGGTATTGGTTTGCAAATATAGTACAAGAAGAAGAACAGACAAAGGAACGATGAATTGTCAATGAGAGAAGAGCACTCCAATCATCGGCATTCTTGGAGCATGCATACTCAAAATTTTAAGTTTATTTGTACATACTAAAAAAGACGTTAATATATAAGAAAAATGGTAACATAATAAATGCAATGACGTCATAACTTCATGGCGTAATTTTTTCCAAATAATTTGCAGAGAACCTAAGTAATCACAACATTTATCTGTTAATCCTTGTAAAAAATATCAATTCTGCTGGAACATTTTTAAAGTTTGACTCTCAAATACGGATAATCTTCTTCTCTAGCATACAAAACGCAAAATCTATTTATACTCACTCTGGTTTCTCGTCAATACGATGTAATTGAAGCCTATTCAACACTGACAAGGCCCTCTCGTAAAGATCTTTTGATGTTTGTTTAGCTTGCATCCCCTTACTTGAACGACGATTCTGATATTTTGCGGCAAGCAGCGAGGGCACTGTGGATATTGAAGTAACAGTAGGGCGTCTTGAATACAGGCCACCACTATCTGTACGAACTAGAGCTGCTGCATTGCGAACGCCATCGGCTTCAGTAGTGATTCGTCGAGACGTTTCGTGCGTACTCTGTACTGTATCTGCAAGGGAATGTCTTCGGACGTTATGCACCTCAGGTAGCTTAAACCTGTCAGTTGGAATAGCCTCGTGTGATGCTGTTGTAAGATTTACTGACGAAAGAAGCTTGTGCTTTGACATATTATTAAAATCCGTGCTGTCATATTGGCTTTTGTACTCTTCCGATGCCTGGGCATCAGCCTCGATTGACTCTTTCATTTCTTGCATTCCATTTACATTGACAGTAAAATGTAGCTTTGATTGTATGTCTTTCAAGGTGTGTGCTAACTCTAAGTTGTCACTTGGGCACGAAGATTCTGAAACGCTTGAACCCTCTGAGTCAAAAGACTCTTTTGAACTACTGTTTGTACGCACTATATGGTCATATTTCCTTTGAAATTTTTTCCTCTGAACAGTACTTTGTGAATTGTCCTTAATTGATTTATCTCCATCTGATTCCGAAGAATACGGGGCTTTTGCTTCTTCCTTGAAGACATCGGTATTGATGTCTGTTAAATTTTTACCATGAGTGTTGGCAGATGCACAGTCAAGTTCGTTTGTCGAGGGGACCTCGTTATTACCATCTTTACAATCTAACGGATTGACAACTAAAGAGCCTGGAATCGAGTTATCTATAGAAGGCAAGTCATTTAAACCTCTGATATCTTTCTTTTCTTTATCATCAATAAGAAGACTAGACAATTCCTGGCATGTAGTATCTTGATAGATTTCTTTGTCCTGTTTTTTATAAAGCGCATAAGGTACACTAACGTTACTCCGCGATGTGATACATTCTGTCTGAGAGTGCTTACGTTCATTAACGTAAGTAGCAGACGACTTAAGAGCGTCTTGATAACAACGCCGATCTTCTATATATCTCTTACTGATTTGGTGTGATCTTGATATCATGGCAGTAAAATAGTTCCTTGGAGAACTTTTAGCAATCTCTGTTTTAGTTACTCTGTTCTCTCTTGATGCGTGAGGGTGGCTAGGAGTTGCTTCTTCGTCACCGTCGGAATCGCTACTACCTTTCGAATCTGTACGATCTTGCTCCAACCTTTGAAAATGATGCAGCATACCACACGCCATTTTGCACATCAAGGAGTAATAATTGTGAGAGGGAACTGTCACTCTACAAAAAAACCAAAACGGTACAATAACAAACCAATCTCTACATTTGGCGTATTGACATATCTCCACAAATTATAAAGAGGGCAAAAGGATAGGTACACGCAACTGTACTTAGATATTGGAAGGAAAAAATTATAAAATAATGAAATGACACTTAACATTTGCTGAGATGCAGATCTTGACTGCCACATACCCCTTGCGCTGGTTTGGCATGTCCGTAACCTGAAGGCTGGAAGCATAATAATGTAAATAGCAGGCATAAAAACTGTAATTCGCACGTCGTATATGCAGACATATATGGGTCCCGCTGTTTATAAACAAAGCACATAACCTTTCCCCTGAGTACACTCAACTCCATACGTTAGCAGGTTAATTCCTTGCTCCAAGCATGAGCACGTCTAGCTAAACCTAACTATGGCTATTATGAGCGATGAGTTATGAATTCTTCTTAAATGCACAATTTTAAATCTTCTTTACCTACGACACACTTTCAAGTATAAGTACGTTAAATACATTTATATCAAATTATCAGGTTTACCCAATCCTACTCTTAGTAAACCCAAGAGAGAAATGAAAAGGAGCATGCCATAATTTTTTTAAATGAACGTTGATTTTAAGCCTACCGCGTCCTAGTTAGTACAATTGCGAGTTTGTTTCCAATCTTAGTATTCTACAGGAAAGGCTCTGTTGTTTTTGCTCAGTAAGTTAAAATATAGTAGAATGCTCTTTATTATCTGTCTGAAATATTACTTTGTTAGTGGGCACTGACATTCCGCTTCATTCTTTTAGTACGATGTGGACTGTATCTTCAAGAACGGTTATAATAGTTTTCATACAGAGGATCACAGTTTTAACAATAAGGCTTTCAGGCACACAATCTGTTACAATTTTTTTAATAGAAAGAAAATGTTGACGAGATAATTATTTGCTGAAAAATTCATATATAAGCTAATTAGATGTACCAAAACGGTCACGAGATGTTTATTTAAAAGGATTCTATGAATGACTTAAAGCAAACCAATCTTTAAAAAGTCTCCTAAAATGTACAATAGTGGGACTATAAAGTGTCAAGATATTCTTTATGACAGTCGACATTATCTTTTATCAGAAAGCCCAGAAGTTTGCTGAAAGTAATTTACCTTGATAAGAGCTTGATAGATTTCGAGATCTTATCTCCGCGTCAACATAGCAAGGTCCTTTTATGAACGGCCTCACAATCATACAGACTTAAATCTGAATCCTTACCTCATCAACACCTAGATTTTTAAGGGATGTTTAACTTGCAGGACGGGGTACCAATGAAGGATTCTTCTTGATAGCTCAGTTTTTTCTTATCGTCTCTTGACTAAAAACATGACTCAAAGTGGTATCATATTCTATCTAAGAATTTAAGTTGAATAAATGTGTTTCATGACGTCACAGAGATGCATCATGACGTCATAATGTTTTATCGTTGTTGTCATTTTAGGAAAGCACCTTAAAAACGAAAAGTAATTTAGTAGCAGGAACAGTTTATAAATTTTAAATGTAGAAAAATGTAAAAATAGTAAAAAACCTAAGAAATTTGAAAAATATCATGAGGAAAAAAGCTCATTTCAGCCTGAATACAGTCAATGGTTTATAACTAATGGTAACAGATAGTAAATACTACACCCATAAGAACGTACTCCATTATACTGTCATACACATCACAGAAATCCATCAGTGCGTTACAGAAGTGTTTGCCCATATCCATCAGATCTCTCACATTAAAGTGCCGCCCGTTTTCTCTAGATTGAAGAAGAAAGTCAAAACCAAAATTGTGGTAAGTTTTAAAATATATAAATAAGAAAACTTTCTGCATTACCCCATAAACTACCTTCAATGTCTTTGATATTTTAAATATTTTACAAATCTGTCAGGAGCGCCAATCTAGAGTTTCCTAAAGACATAGCTAGATCATGACTACGTTCAGTTGGTCTGTTGGTTCTGCTGCAAATTTGCAGCTGCGCCACTAAAACGAAAAAACTTCCGTTTCTGCTTACCAATGGTCTTGTACTCTTACTTATTATTGCCTAAAGGCAAACTAATTCTGATCTAGACTGATAATACGGTATGAAAAATAATTTAATTGTTACAGGACATCAATCGAAATATATTTTTTGTTTATAATAGCCCAAATACACACGTCATTGGCTGTATATGTTTATTTACACTGTTTATGTAAAAATCTTTTTGCAGATATTGGTGGAATGTGATTGATGTTGATGAATGTTTATATGTGGAGTCTTGTTCATGGTAACCGTCTTCCTAAAATTACTGTTTTCTGCAAAATGCTTATCTCAGTATGACTCCCTGTGCTACTGTGCGTTGTTAAGAGTAACTGTCGTTGCCAAGTTCAACTCCATTTGAGCCATGGCACTAATGCAAGTCTAGAAACGTTATATATTGCCAAAATGCGACATAATCCATGCATCATTATCAACAACTGTAAAAAGATTTCCGCAGGGTAACAACGCTTTGCTTTGCTTGGAAAACATAAAACTTTTGGTATTAAAGAAATGGTTTAGATCTTACTGAGGGTGCTTTTAGCTTCCTTCCCTCGATACCAGCACAGGAAAGCAGATCGATGGTACACTTCTACAAACCGAAATATCTACACAACATGTAGTATTTTAAAATTGTTTTAAGGGCTCTTGCTGGTTGCAGTTGTTTGCCACCTTTTCCAGACTGAATTACTGCGTGACTGTACTTCATAAACAAGTAATTATATCTTGCTTATCTAGTTTGATATAAAGCTATCTTGCTTATTCAGTTTGTTTCCTGTATACCTTTTCATTTGAAACTGTAAAAGAAGGCATGTGTGAGGATGTCAAAGGTTGAAACATAGTCAACGTATACATTAGAATGAATGAGTAAACGCTATGGCATCTGGAATGAAGCTACCCGCCTCACTCCCTCCCCCTATTTTTCGGCGGGAAACAAGAAAGGTCTGGCAAACACTCCTCTCATTATAGTAGCTAAGAATAAACATTACAAGTTGAAACATACTTTTCAGTTGCTATCAGGTTGAAATACTTACATCGTAACGCACAGTATGTCAGGTATTTCATCTATATTCGACTACATATCTAACTTGCCATTTAGAATCGTAATAAGGGCGCATTGACAGATAAGATTCGTTAATTAAAATTGGTAGGAACATATTCAATGGTACCCCCAAAATAAAACGTCACCGCTGAAGAATCGTAATCGTAGCATATTCTTCAGATTAGAGTATTTCCTATCATTCAGATAATTACCTTTGGCTGATCCCACAAAAACTGGCCTCCAAAGTGAAGCTGTTGACGATGCCAAATTCTCTCCATACAACAACGCGTGCGGTCGATTCCTTTGTTTTACTAATGCTGAAATTGCAATTTTGAAACGAAAAAGTTTCACTTGCCTGTATGAAATAAAGTAAAAAGTATACGTAAATGTACAGCTTAACATGCTCAACGTAGAAGCTAATCGTATGAAGCTAATCGATTGCTGGAAAAATGATCACACCTTCGACTGGTGAAACAGCTAAATACTGGATAGAGAGATGAACACAACAAGCAGCATGGCGCCACCTCTACAACAGGTTCGACTCCTACTTCCTCAAAAGTCCAAAATCTTACAACATAAATTCAGCAAAGAATTCCAGTGTACATTATCCCGATGGTTGGTAAAGTATCTCTCGAAACGCAGCTCAGAAAAAGACTACGACTCACATCTACCATCTATAATATTTATAATGTCGGCTAGTCCTTATGACGTGCTCTGTTGATCTAAATGATACGCCTCTCTTGAACGGTTAATATAACAGGATGAGTAATGTTGTCTTCTACACTCGAATGTGTTAAACAACGCGTCCTAGGCTCGTTCATTTTCTCTTTGGGACATAAGATACCGTTAAATCTACTTATAAACTATTGGGAGAAGACAATTATTCTTTTTCTATATTGTTTTTGTAGTTTTCGACGTACTTGCAATGTAAGTTATTATCCAAAATGTAGGGAGTGTCTTGCGTATAAAGATATAGGGCTGTTGATGCAGCACCAGTCCCCTAATTTGCTTAGATTTTTCCTTTATAAGGACGATTTACTAACAGCCAGGACTAAATGAACGAATATAAAGTCAAAGGTATATTCAATTGACGTCATACTAAAAATTGCAAGCGGCAAGGCAAAGTAGAAGCAGTTTCCATTAAGCACTGCTACTTTCGAAGTGCATTTCTCAATTTATTTCCTTGGCCATCCTTTTGAAAATGCGATCAAAGCCAGCGATCGCAGTTCATTCGATGTAATTCCACGTTTCTTATAAAGAGCGCTGAATGCTCAGGGGATAAAAAATGGGAACTAAAATAGGATATTTCAAACCATAAATATTTGTGATTATGTAAGCTTTCTGACCTGTTTTGACAAAATCCATGGTAGAAGACGTTGATGAAGTAGTTCTTTGGCATCCATATACAGTCCTTCATGACAACCATACATAAAGATGTGCGACCTTCTGCTATGCCCGTGGATATCACAGTACAGTATTATCTGAAATGAACATTATTGATTAGCACCGGACAGCAATAACTTGACAAAGAATTAAGAGATAACAATAAAAATAGTGAAGTGTGCTCTTTGGTCAGTACGGTAACAGTATCTATAGTAATGTTGGATTTTCACTTGATAGAAGATTTAAATTCTTTTATTACGAATTTGTGCCGATATGTTAAATCTCACTTTTAAGAACATGATATGATATATCATATAGGTTGCTGCTTTTCCTCTATCCTTCAATATGCACGTAGCAATGATGCCACCAAAGTCTTTGTAGTTAGGTAAATTTAAATGAATGTTAGGTCGCGTAAAACGTATTTACATCACGTTTGCTTTCCACAACGTTTCCTACTACATACATCTTTTTCGGTGAACACCTGGATTAATGAAATAAAAAATTTAAATCTTTCGCTCAGTAATTTCAAAGGAAGCATAACACAACATGTCTCTCCCTCTTTTTCCATTAAAGTCTTCAGATCTCTTACAACCACTCTCAAAAATTGGTAGGTCAGTACGCAAACCTGCTCAGCTATTTACTTCTTGTCATGGTTTCCGTAACATACTCATGGTGCCTCAAGATAATACCTTTAATGTTTATGGACCGTTGAAGGCAGAGAAATACTTCTGAAGTGGCTGGCAGGCATTGAAAAAAGTTAAAGCATCATTTACAGATCCCAACTATCGAACCAAATTTCCCCAGTTGGTCAATACAGAGAAATAGTTGTGACTAGAAATAGTTGTGACTTATGCCCTTCCTCGATATTTACGCCTTAGAAATTTTGGTCATTACTGTTCAAATTTTCAATGACCACTGTATAATTCTGGCTATAGTTCATTTTACAAATTCATCATGTAGTGTAATTTGTTTCCGCACAATTTTTGCTATTATGATTGAATAAAGATTGTCCAGATGCTCAAAATTGAATTAGATATTAAAGGAGAAACTATGCGAATCAAAATGACAAACAAGATGAAGGATCCTAAAGCTAAAGGCATGATATGTTAAGCAGGGAAGGGCAAATGTGACATGACGTTAGGAACAACAACAATAATGATGATAAAAATGATAATAAAAAATAATAATGAGTAAATAATGAGTTTCGTTTGCATTTAACTATTGCATCTGGTTAAGCATGTACATCAGTGGTAGGGATATACTGCTTTATAGCTTTCAATCAAATTGTAATACCTTGCCCTAGCTGTACTATAGAATCTCTATTGTCATGACTAGAATATAAATAGCAGTTACCTCGTGATCCTCCTTCAGTTGCTCAATCAAGTCTTTCGTATGATACACCGTTGGGTACAGATTCTAAATAAAAGATTGATGAATTGATAAATGATGTTGTAAGAAGAATTTAAATGATCTTTTAAATATTATCAAGCAATAGAAGCACATTACAATGGGAGATAGTTTTGTAGACTTTAACCTATTTATATATCTCCCAGATTTTACAAAAACCAGCACATCTTGTGAGGTTATAGGTAATGTGGCTCAAACGTATCAAACGCAATGTTGTTAACAGGGTTAGGACCAGAAAGTAATCTAAATGGAACAGAATAGGATGGGATAAGATAGGAAAGAACAGAATGGGATAGAATATGATATCATATATAAAATGATCTAATTGGTAAGTTATAATACGGTATAATGCGTAAAATGCATAAAAATTTATATATTTATGCAGATTAAGTAAATATATATTTATATATATATATATACATATATAAACATGGAATGCATACGGTGCTGGCGGGGATCGAACCCAGAATTTCCCACACTGATAACAACAATGAAACCCTAGCTTTTGCTCACGGGCAACTTAAGGAAAGTTTGTTTTTTCTTCTGGCAACTTCCACATATCTTACTTGACATTTTATACCGCTAAAATATTTGTTTACATAATAAAATTCCTACTCTTACTAAACGATAAAAGTTCCGCTAAGAAATTTTCCCAAAGCTCGCCATGAGCAAGAGCCATTGATCTATTTTTGTTTTATATGTATTTTGACCTAATGGCTGATCCTATTATATATATGTTTATATTTGTGAATATATATATATATATTAGTTTTGACAAACTCTGTCATCACATAATCAGCTGTCAAGTTTAAAGTGCTGAAGAAAACAAGATCATTTTGAACCTCTGTTGATGAAAATACCGACGTCAATCCACGCAAAGTGAAACTCAAAACTATAGTACTTTTGATAATGTATAGAAAAATTAAAGAGAACGCACAACAGGCAACACAGCCTGGAAAGATCCCAATGGAGTTGAAAGGTAAATTAATATTAATGGGAAGGAGACAACCGGAATAGACAAAACAAAGAACAAGAACAAAATGTTGATTTTTACAAACTGTTGTACCAAACGTTAGTAGTTTGATATTCTCTAACACGAGTTATCAATTGTCTGCAGGTCTAGAATTGACTATCAATAAATGGCTGAAGGTGAGACTGTAAAAGAGATAGTTCTTGACACGTTTCGTATATCAAGATCAGTTCAGCTTAAGCAGATTGTAACATTTAATAGTGGAGCAACAGAGGATTTCCTATAAATCTTACAGAGTTTTGTGTTAAACGCCTCTCAAAGCTTAAAATAAACTTATTCAGTGTTCAAAACGTCGTGGATCATAGAGCTATGCGCAACGAACTATTTCCCTCACACTTTCTGGTCTCAGAACAGACTTACTAAGGTGCTGTTGCTAATAGACATCTTGTGTTGTTTGTGGATGAAAATTCGTGACGTCACCTTTAGCAAATTTTCAAACCATTTCCCCCAATGTTCTCCCAAATCTGAGGAGATGTCTGTACAATATAGAATTGCAGACCCACAAGGCCCCTCCCCTTCGCCATTCTAGGTATGGTTAAAGCACTTATCTCTAAAATGAACTGGCTCGAGCTTCACATGGTTGCCAACAGCGAAAAAGTGTAATCACTAGTACTGGCCCCCATTAGTTAAAATAGCTAGGGAAGGTCCGCAATGTCACGTAACATTGTTTATAAGCTTTGTGTGATGGGGACTGATATAGTGTCCAGTGACTGATTTCACTTTGAGAAAGAAGATGCTCGATCCAGTGTTTTTAGGGATCAGTGGGTTAAAGCTGCTGCCATATTTAAAACGAGCAAGTATAAATAAAAATTCAATTGGTACCTTTTTCGGCTTTGTGTAAGCTCTATTCAGATCTTTTCCTGCCAATGAGCATCTGTAATTTCCTACCACTACACCATCCGGATTCAGCATTGGAATGATAACAAATACAAGGGTTTTGAGAAGTTTCTAGATGTGAAAACGTGTAAATTAAGATGATGATAATAATTGAACATACCAAACCATTAAATGTATGCAAATTGTATACAAACACTTAGTAGGCTTTTACTCTTATTTAATACGTACCTGTCAAGGTCTTCCGAGGAGTATTTTGTTTTATTTTTATGCTTTTAGATAGAGCGCTTTCAATGCATGCACGTCTTTAGTTACGCCATGACATCAAAAAGGTAACTCGAAGTCCTTTGTCCTTTTTCTCTTTCTTTCACCTACATCCTATCCAGTATACGTTGAAAGGCAATCAACTATTTATATACATATATATAAGTAAATCACCAAAAGAAGACACGGGACATTTGCTACTCCGAGTACTTATACTCTTGCGGGTGGATATTCCCCACATATACTTGTTATATACACATATACATATGTAAGTACTCAGGCAGACACAAAAGCAGTCATGAACTATATAGTTTAGAAGTCATTAAACATGAAGTGCTTGAGGCACTGGCGCAGATCGAACCCAGGATCTCCCACACCGAATACGAAGACTTAACCATTGCACTAACTAGTGCAATAGTAAAGTCGACAATCTGGGTAACCAAAAATAAGGTTGCTGGTGGTGATGAGATTTCGGGATCGACTACCCGGGTTGCCGACTTTACTATTGCACTAGTTAATGCAATGGTAAAGTCTTCGTTTTCTGTGTGGGAGATCCTGGGTTTGATCCGGGCCAGCGCCTCATGCACTTCATGTTTAATGAGTTCTATATACATATATCTATATACATATACATATATATGCATAAAGATGAAAGTATATGTTTATTTGTGCTTATGTTTATTTTTATACGTATAATTTAGGTTGTTTTTAACATATACTCGGTGTTACGTAGTTGGACAGAAAAGGAGAAAAATACAAGGGATTCTGGGTACTTCATTCTTTTGGTTTAAACGTTTTCGGTACTTTAGCTCTTTAATTGCCAGATATAAATTATAGAATTACAGTGGTTTTTTCAATACATGTGACATAATGATTTGATAATTGCTTCACATTTATTTAAGACTCAGGTATGATTACATCAATCAATACTTCGATGCAGAATTTGCATCTTGGAATGAATTTAGTTTTGGATTTTACTTTCTTTGGAAGAGGGCATTGTAATGTCTTCTAAGGACTCAACAAACATGAGTGCATACGGCTCTTGGGTGGATCGACCATCAAGAAAATTCTACAGTGTTCATAGACAAAATTCGATTTTGTATTATGGTCAAAAGACAGCGAATGATATCTATGCAGTAATTAAGAAGGGAAGTCTTGATCATGAATTGCTCTAACACAAGCTGTGCTTTTCCATCTTATCTTGTCATATTGAAAAAGTATACAAGCTCTGGTGATTAGATTTGGCGGACTGTGATGCTATAGACACTGGTTTTGACTCTTCAACTAACTAAACTTCAATGTCTAGCTAGCAGACACTTAATAATCTCATCTTTCATCATTCTGGCTATTTTGCATTCGAGATAGCTTTTTTGTGGCGACACTGGCACTTTAAAATCTACTTAAAGGTAATCATCCAAGCAACCTTGTTTCGGTCTTATTATATCCTACGTCTACGTAGCATTCTGAAGAGCCCAACTTTGATCATCGTAACAATACCAAGGTCAAACTGCTTGTCAGAGTGCAGTAATCCACTCAATAACTTTGCACAGTAAGCATGCAAGAAGGCCATCTGTTCATTTGCAAGTGTCTTGGAAGTACCTTACTTCTCATGAACTTGGGATATCAATAACTTTGTTTCATAAAATATGGCTTTCCAAACAGTAAGTAATCCTGCCGACTACTATCTAAACCCTTCAGTTGTCCTGCTAAAAGGTCAACGTCTATATATGTCTTACAATGGGTAACCGATATTAAACTTAAATGGTTATTATAAATAATACATGTATTTTTTTCATTTAAAAAAGCATTCTTATATACCCTTGCCCAACACATTTGGCTGAGTTGTTGATGCACTTTCAGTGTAAAAAGTAAACATACGATAATCCCAATTGCTATATACTCATCAAAAACATGGGCGCTTACTGTGGAGGAATCACGTAAACTGAATGCATTTGAAATGAGATAACTCAGAGCAATTCTTGGTGTTACCAGATACGACAGAGTTTCAAATGAGAAAATCTGTAAATACTGTTAACCCTCTGCATAGTAGAATTGCTACGATTCACTTACTCATGCAATAAATTACATAGAGTTGGCCACGAGCTCGTGACAAATTTGATATTTTAAACCTTTGATATATGTATTTGAGAATTGATACTTTTCTGGGACCGAAATATGTACAAATGTCAATTACAATGTCAACATATGCAGTTTCCTTTGAAAGATAGCCTAGGGGAAAAGTTAGGAATATAAAACTTGTAACAAAATTAATATAATGGTAACAAAAATCCATAAAGTTGATGTAGATGTAAACTTACTTGCACAGCCTCAGTTTCTTGCACAAGGTGATCTAAAAGACCTTTCATGATCCAGCTGGAGTTAGTTTCCCCCGGATGAACTCTAGCTGATATTACAACCACACGTCTTTTTGAGTTTGGAGCTGCGTGACAAGCAGTACGTTTCAAAAATATTGCAGGTGATAACGCAATAATAAAACAGACAAAATGACAAATTTCGTCCCCTGACTTCTGCTAAGGAACGTACAGCTGTTTGATCATAAAACGTCTTTCTTGATACGTCAAGGGAACGTGGCTGAGCAGACTACAGATTCTGGCACGTTTTCCCATGATTTGTCTCACGTTTAGCGACTGTATCCCGTGCTTATGGTGAAAATGGGCTTTAAAGTTACATAACAAGAGCACTCAGCTCCCGTCGATTTTCACAACTAATACTTAGATCAAACAGCATGATGTCAAAATGTTCAAAGGTCCATTAAAGAAAGATTAAAGACCATTTATTGAAAATACCACATGGTATTTTATAATTAAAAAGCAGATAATAAAGTGCTATAAATAAAACACTGTGCCTAAGGGTATGGAAGCCAGGGACACAGGGAACCCCGTGGGATTTAAAGCAAGCAATTTCAAGCACTTTTTTGGAGGCTTTGTAGACATGAGGAGGTCTTTTCTCCGATATTGTAGGCAACCACTTCCCTGTCATTTGACTTTTTGAATCCCTTGTACCAAATAGTGCATCGAGCATGAAGCAGTTTGGCAACAATATTAACAGTAGAAATCTCCGTTGATCTTCTGTTCTTCAAAGCTATTAATTCCGGACGCAGTTTTTAAGTAGAATACTCCTTGTATTTAATATGTAACTGATCATTAGAAGAAAAGTACTACTATTGATAATAGTGAGGAGGAGGAGAAGCACTCAAACAAATATCATCTCTTCAAGGAATTTCTTTATGCTCCGGTAATATCAAACTATTTTATATTCTGTGGAAGTAAGGAAAGATCTAATCTAGAATGGTAGCAGGCAACCCGGTACACCAAACCTATTCCAATATTCCTTGATGTAAGTAATGTAAGCTGGAATTGCGTCGTAAGGGAGATAACAGGAACCTGAGGGTAAAAAATGCATTTTAACTTCCGTTATACACTGGTGACACTTCATTAAACGTATTGAAAAATCTAACAACGCTATACTTCGATAAGCTTAGGATTGGCAAATGTTCGATATGCATATTGAGATCTCTTTGTCAGGTAACAGCACGGCAATTGCTATTAATACTTCTGACAGTTTATTACATGTTATAGCATACACGTATATAAACAATTTTGATATTTATTTTGTAAGACACAATAAGTAAAATATATAGCTCTATGTTACCTTGAGGGTCTGTTATGGTTATCACAGGACAGTCGTTACCAGCCAAAGTCTTGCAGAGAATCTGTAAAACAGAATATTTTAAATAAAATATAGTGCAATTGTATGCATTACATTATCCTTAATGAGACTTTTTATCCTACAAGCAAGGAGAGAAGTTACAAAGCATGAGGCTGGAGAATAAAGTGAAAATTATTTGGGTTGTTAGATGGTTTGGAACGAAATAAAGTAGAATCTTTCTTACTTCTTTTCATTTTCGTCTTGATAACTCTTCTCGGCAATGGAGGATTGCAATATTGTAGCACTCCCCCTCCCCAGTGTAACGTGGTAAACGAAGCTCCCGATGTGCAGATCTTTGTCATAGTTAAGTGCATTGTATTTGGTATTGTTATGGAGCAAAATGTTCGGTTTAACGTATTGCGCTTCCTACGGTCCACTTGCACCATATTTGAATACTGCAAATTGAAAATCTTGTGAGGAAATACGTTGCCTAAATCTGCTGATGAAATATAGTGACCCCTTTCTTTTTTGTTCAAATTCATATCAAAACTACATTTAAACATTACCTTCTTTCATGTAATACATACAACGTACTCAAATACTACCACTTTTTGATTAGCATTAAGAATTAAGCTTGCTAAGAAATAAGAGTGACGTTTCAGTTACGTCGAATACTTGTGTTAACATCGCCGACGAATTTGTTCTATTAATGATAATTAAACCGTACAACATATTGAAAAGTGCGAGCTTGTTTTAAATACATACCTTCTGAGAGTAAACACCTGTAGTATTTTTCTTGTACTCATTTAGATGTTCCATGAGATTGGTGTAGGTATAAGGGTAGCAATGTGCCAAGTAGCAAGTGTCATTTGTTACTGGAAACTCCTGTTTAAGAAAGTAGAAAATGCTGGCAATTGGAAAGTGTGTATTTGATAACATTTAAAAGTACTTTCATAATATAGCACGTGGTTGCAAAGCTACCATGTTATTGTTTGGAATAATAAATCGTTAAGAGCTTGCCGTATGCTGCTGCCTAGCACTAACAGCCTGTTTCTATGCCCCGTTGGCGGCCGGCTTCAACTCACAAGTAGCTAGTATACTTTCCGAGCTATAATATTCCTGTTTACGTTATAAAGTGTATCAGATGTCTTACCACTTCATAATTATTTCAAGCAACAACCATTTATTATGTACATGGTAACCCAAATTCAGCTGATCATGTCTCTGTAGGTTTTATCGGTGGTATGTAAACGAGGGCAGGCAAAATACTATATTACTGTGTGTACCTGAGTTGTCATTTGCCCTAAAAATATGGTTACAGTTCGATTCTTAGTTAAACAAAAATTGACTCGTTTTAGCTTTCCCTTCAACTAAATACTGTTATTATATCTAGGCTGTTGCCTCTGCCAGCTGTCCTGATCTCTTGTATTGCATCTAGCATCGTTTTTATAGCATCGTCTAGCCTTTATTTATTATATCTGATACGGAATATAATTGCATTGATTTTGAAATTTATGCTTTTTAATCATTATAGCTTCTAGTTGATATGGCTCCAGAATATGTAAAGTAGCCTATGCATATTAGTCACAAGGACATTTATTTCAATATACGTGCTAACATCTTGCGAGTGTACGTTGTTTTTGGTGCAACCCCTATAGCACGGCTCACACCAGATAACACCAAAGACGCCTATTGATTATTAAAGAATTGCTCACTGGTTAAATACTAATAACTCTAAATGCAAATTTTCGTACAGTGTATAGTGTGTAGTGTGAAGTACACTGAAGCTGTCATGTCACAAATCGGACTTAAAACTTCACACTTTCTATTTACAACTGTAAAAAGAGATACATCAACACGTTGGAGTCAACTTAGTATTTTGACCCTATTTGATAATTTGCAGTTAGCATTTGTTGTACCCTTCAACAGTGTATCATGCGTAGCGAATATTCTCAAGATCTTAGTAAAAATAAATATAGTAGAAAACAAAAGAAGCTATAGATAAGGTATTACCTGCAGTTAAATGTAATAAAATATATCAAACTTCACATAAATACTGGGGGAAATCTGGGATTGACTTTTGTTGAATCTCCTATCTACCGGAACAAGTGATGGAAAATATTTGACATTAAATCGTAACCAATAATCACAAAGAATATTTTTAAATTACTGAGCCTTTAAAACGTCTCTAGATCATTGGGGATGCAAGAAAAAGATACTTTGTACTTACTAACTGAAATGTCAGCGTATAATGTGTGTGTTTCTTGGAATGAACCGAATTTGTCTTGAAATTCTTGAAGTAGCTGAAATGGACAATAAACAAAATTATAAGTTTGAATACATATGAGAGATAGGGAAGTATGTCACCAACGGAGCACGAAGCCATGACCCATGCATTCGCGGCGGGAGCTCTACCAATTGAGTCAGGTGAGGCTCCCGGATAACATGTTCTAGACCTCTAGTCGCCACATTAGCTCCGACACGTCCACAGGAGCATATCCATGTCCAGCTCTACGCAATGTTTTTGAGACCAGCCTCTCTGCGCCATGAGACTTGACTATTGAAGGACTGCGATCCGGCACATCATGCTATCCAAAGCCCATTTAAAGTTGCAAAGTGATTTCTCAAAGGAGAGAACTTAAAATGATACGTTTGGAAAGATACAAGAGAAACGGTGAAACACTTTGAAATAAAATAAATGAACAGTCACTGTGTTTATAATAATTATTAGCTTCTTGGGGAAAAAATGTCGCATGTAACCGGTGGCATTTGAACCCTAGACAAACGTTATTGCAAGATGATGTTAACGCGACGTCGACGTCAACGTCGATGACCACATGCATGAGCTGTCGTATTTGCTCTAAATCCTTTTCTAATGCAGATCAGTACCACACTGTGACCACAGTGGACCAAGGGGCATGTCCTTGCCCTCCTGCGAAAGCCTATCTCAAAATTTGTCTAAATGTGACATTAAAATTTTGGCTTGTCTCATGGAAATATTGCAGGTCATTGAAGACCCGAATCTTGCACTCTGACTTAACTTGCCGTTATCAGAAGGAAGAACTGAATTATGAAGCAAATGTAAGGAACAATAGCATGGAATTGTTTAGATTCCTCATGCATTAGACAGAGTAAGCCGTAATTGTGGCTGTTTTACAAGTTTTAATGGTTTCAAAATATGTTGTGTTGTCTTGAGAAATTACCCCATCTCTCAGTTTGTGAAGGATGGCTATGCTCTTGAGCCCTATAGCTATGTTTGAAACCGGCCTCTATACTCTATGATAATCAATCATGCAAGGAACATTATATTCTCCTGCATTTTTAGATTTTCAGAAAGTTGATTAGGAACGACAACATCAAAGCTACAAAACTAGCTTACTTTTCTGTCAATACATGTTTTTTGATTACGTTTTGTTACCATTATTCTACCGTATCCATAATGGGAGTAAGACTAGTAGACCGGCGGCTCTGAATTTTTGCCTGATGTCTCAAGAGCAGTTTGCCAAATCGTTTATAGACTTTCTAACTTTCGTTCAAACTTATTCAGGAAAATGTTTAAAAAACAATTTGTTGATGATGACGTCATAGTTACACCCTATGAGGAGTCTTCCATAGTAACATGAAATGGATAAATTACAGTCATTGGATATGTGAAGTTTAAAATCATCATCATCATCCTCATCATCATCCTCATCATCATCCTCATCATCAGCATAATCGGTTTTACGTCCATTTTACATGCTATTATGTGTTGCACAGTTTAACATAATTATTATTTTGCTATTGCTATAATCACATGGGGAAGATACTTAAAAGAAATATTACTATTAAAAAGAAACCATTGTCGATCACTTTTACACCAAACAAACAATACTCCACATGCCAATCTATATTGAATTTTATCGTAGATTAGTTGGGTTATGTCAAACACTGTCAGCCTGTGCTAAATTCTATTTACAACAAACTCGTAATGCTGACGACTTCACATTTCACAATAGTATCTAATAAGTTTCAAAATATTTTACAATTTTACGTAAAATAATATTCGGCATCTCTAAGCATATTTTGGCATATATACTCATAATTTATTACTTTCTAGAATTGCTGTCTTGTCATTTTCGTTCCTCTACAAAAGATTTCAGATGAATACATTTAAAATAAGCCTGGATTTTTTGTAAAATTAATGTAAATTGCATGTTGAATGTCTCCTTGCACTTAGGTTTATTTCTTTTTAAACCTAAATAATAAAAATTATTTTGCCATATTTCGGAAAAAGCTATTCCAAGAATGAACTTTCTAAAAATGTTTAGGTACTTGTCAACTTACCTCTGTTGTATCAATTTGTAATCTCTAATTTCAAAAATAGACATGTTCTACTTTTCCTAAAAGATTAGTTAACACACCTGTCAAAGTTAACAGCTAAATAACAGATATTCCTAGAGTTATTAGAAATGAATTAGCATTTTAAGCCGCAAGGAATGGAATCTCAAAATAACCCAGTCTGGATAGGACTAAACCTTGCAGTTCTAAGTAAAAATCTCAAGATTTTGAAGGTCATACGTAAAGAAAGGATCTCTAGTCCATGATAAGAAATTGAACAGTATTACCCAAGAGAATATAAAATTCGTAAAAACAAAAAATCAATTTTTGTATTGAAACGACTTTTATAAATCAAAAAGCATTTCCTTTTCGGAACTACTCAGAGTAAGTTTCTTTTCGTAATAAATAGCTAGTTACAAATTGGTTTTGGCACCGCGGTTGGAAACTGTTACCAATTATATCGACACTTGCTATCCTTTATCTTGCAAACTACAAATTTATTTGATGAGAATATTGAGTGCATAAAATGCAAGAAGCATAATGCAATACCTCTTACTTTCTCTCTTTGGCTGATAACAGCAAGGACGACTCACTACGTAGTATACATTAAAGAGAGACTAAGGCGAAATATTCCTTTAAAGCTCTGAAGAGGTGTCGTTCTAATGCATTTCACAATCCTAACTCTTAATTTTAAACTGTACACGTTCCTTGGAAAGTGTGTGTCTAGTATATAATTCATTCCATTGTGTACTTCTTGTGGTTTTTAATGATATTGTAATGGAAATGACACGTAGCGTAACCACGTAATGAGCGCTGTCATAGGTCTCAGATAAATATATCGTGGCAACAGCAAGCCCTTTTGTCATTATTGTGGACGATCTGTAAGCGCTGCCAGCCAGTTCCTCCAGAGCTGCCAAGAATTAAGAGAGGCGCTCATTACAATATCATCAAATGAGAAAAAGATGTTGAAACTTGACTCATTTGAAATCAGTCAGTAAGGGAGGCAAATATCACAGAAAATTATCATTGCGGAGATCACGATGTACGTAATGCATTCATGTTTAGAACAAGATGAATGCATTCAGTTCGTTATTATCATCATAATAATGTATTACGTGAGAGCATGACTCATCATCACTTATTGCTCACAGAAAACATTTTGCTTAAAATATTACTTTTTATATTTCTTCCAAAAGTAAGCCGAAATCAAACATACAATCCAATGCATTGTTAAGTATGGGTTTCATTATCACTTTCGAAGAAATATCCACTTTAAAGTATTGACCCTATTCAAGCGCTGATAGGACACTTTAGCAAGTCCATGCCTTTCTAGTGATACTTTACAAAACGTTCAAGCTTACAAGATTTAAAACTAGTAAAGTTTTTTGGGTGTATTTGTATGTAATCACCGTAGAAGTAAAATTTGGCTTCTCTTCTCGTGTTCAACGATGACATCGTTTTCGTATGACTCTATTTAAATTTTTCATCACCGCAGAGTTTTTTTTAAAGTTTCGAATCTTTTAGCGTTTGAGTGACTAAGGACAAGACTTACATTGGAGGAGCATCACAATTTAGTATGACTGTATTACAAAAGTGTTTAAAAAGTAACCATTAGCGAATCATCCATTAAGTTCTTCACTCCTTATAGAAGTCCATGTGCTATCACGTAATCAAGTGGAATGGTAGCTAAGGATTCAAACGTAACATAGAGCAAGTTTCAAATGTTGTTAGAAAGTCAAATGTGATTTCTTGGGATTTTTGTATGACGGTAAACAAATATCCCTACTTGAGATGGGCATGATTATCATACGTAGGAACATCAAAAACCAATGTCCATTGCAAACGCTTACAATTGAAAAGAAGGGAATAAGAAAGGAATACGATATGCCTAACTAAAAGGGACATATTATTAAAGTTATGTTAAAACAGGAACGTTTAATTGTGGTATTTCCACTAGTTTAACCCTACCCATGCTTCAAATAAATTGTTTTTAAACGACGTCCATAAAATTGCAAAGTTAAGGCCGTCCCGTACTGCTCTCTTACAGAGCGTAGGAGAGGGTGTGTGGTAGAGAATGAAGTGTTTTGCGTCACGACATGGTAGTTAGGGTTGCAAGTTTGTTTCCTCGCCCCCTTTATTCTTCCCCAGATAATACGGGCTACTTGTTTTCGTGATGGGTTTAGTAGGATTCAGATTGACGAGCGAGACTGGATGCGAACCATCAAATCATCAACTCTCTGCTTCAAAGTCTAGCTTGACTGAGCTATCTCTTCTCGCCAAAAAAATTGGGGAAAGCTTAAAAACATTTAAGTCGATTGGCCCAGTCATTCATTAAAATTTCAGGAGAGATTAAGATTGGTAGGCCTTCTTCCTTCTCATTTCTTAATGGCGAAAGTAAGATTTTCTGCAAATCAGACAAGCTTTTTAGAGGCTTGCAGATCAATAAAGAAAACCACGTATGTTATAAGATATTACTTTGCCAACCGCATTGCAAATAGTCCTCGAAAGCTATAAACTCCTGAAGATGCAAACCAACCTCTACAAAAGTGATTGCCGCCAAAATCTTGCTCTTTTCAACACATTACTAGGTCTGGTTGACCTTAGTAATACTTGAAAGTCTTACAGCGCTTCGGTAAAAAAGTCAGTTTTCCTAATTATGTGAGAAAGATTTCCTATCATTCTTAATAAGTCAAAGCTGTATCGTGTCATGATCAGCTTTTCTTCTTTGCACATGTTTCTACAAGAGTGATAATTTGGTAAGAACATTAGTTGGGTCACTCATGCACATTTCAAAGGTTAAGAGACCAATGACCTAAGTCTTCTGTACCGACGACGTTGAATAGCTCCTATTGTTTGATTCGTCCAGACATGCTTAACATTAACGTCCCCAATGTAGAGAAGTGCAAAAGTTGATGATCTTTCAGAGGTAGTTAAAGGGTTTTGATTAAGTACAAGTCTGATTCATTTTAATAAGCTATCTAGCTTATCTATGTTGAAACAGTGAAAGAAAAGAGCATCAGAAGAAGACTCTGTTCTATATGAGCAGACCCTTTTTCAAAGTAAGGTTTTTGAATAGGACTATAACTTATAATAAAAATCATTTATAAGTCATGGTATTCATTTTGTTCCACGAGTCCTGTATTTTGTTTCTATATTCATTTAATGGGAATGGTCTTCCTGTGATCCGTAACGTGGCAGATTGATTGCCACGTGAGGGTGATGTCAGTCGCACAAGTTCCGCAAAAGTCGCGGAGGCGCATTGCACGATCAGCCAAGGAATCACATGAAGAGAGAAACTAAAATCCATTTACGATACGATCACACGCAGAAATTTCAAAGAATTATACTACACGGATATAGCTGAGTGATAAAATGTCTGCTTAAACGAGTTGCACTAATGAAGGATCCTGGCCATATACACTATTTAGCTTTTTGGAACATTGATTACTTTAGCCTTTGGTCTCATTTGCTTAGCTTTAGTGGATAGTTCCTTAAGCATAAATTACTATAAACATTACTTTCCCCAGGCAAAATAGAGTTTTTTGTAAGCATTTATGTTGACGGCTAGTATTGTTCTCTCTCTTCTCATTTTGATAGAAATTTAATCTGCTATTGTGACAGAACAAAAGATCAATTATTTAGCAGGTTTCAGGCACTGTGCTTAAAGCAATCCTGATGCCTCATAAATGACTGCCTTGATCTTCTTAAAGCGTCCTCATTGATCTTTACACGTTAATCACAAGTAACTTTGTTGCTAAATTCGTTTACAGTGACATCATGCATATTCCCAAGGATTTTTCACCCGTCTAAGACACAACGTAACTTCAGGGCGGTAATAATCCAATTTTTTAGAAAGTTTTAGGGTCATCACAATTAATGGTTTTGCAAAATTATCTTTAAAAATATACTATTTAGCTCCTTTTGGAGCTTTGCGTATCGACAGCATTCTGAGAGTAAGTTGTCGTTGAAGTACTTATCCATTTCCGCCTTATGCAAGGCTAGCTAATACGTTTAAGTAGAAAACGAATTCATTGATCAGGAGTTTGAGTCTCATTTGTGGCATAATCTTCTGTTCCCAAACTTTCTTTTCAGAAATAGACGTGTTTTCTAGAGCTAATATACCAATTGACCATCCGTTTTGGAGCTTTGTGTATCAACAGCATTCTAACGGAATATTGATGTCGTTGAAGTACTTCCGCAAGGTTATTCAATACTTGTAAATGAAAAACAAATGCATGGATCAGGAGTTGGAATCTCATTGGTGGCATAATCTTTTGTTCCTATACCTTCATTTCAGACATAAGCATGTTTTCCAGAGTTAATAGACCATTTGATCATTCATCCAGTTTTCAGACCTATTTTGTAGCTCTTAACAGATTTATTGGCATTAACATGGCCGATAGACTACTAATACAGCCCTCTCTTTAGTCCTTAAAGTTACAAACAATCCGGTCTTGCAGGGGTAAACATGTTTTCAGTGCGGTTTTTGCTATTGTCAATGCTTCTTGTAAGTTGTAGAAAACTTTATTTTAATTTCTAACAGTATCATTATTTTCCCTGTTAGCTAATTCTATCGTACCTTCATCACTCTGCATGCTTTTGTCATGTTCTCTCCTTGGAAGGTACGCTCTGCCTACATTCTATTCAGTACGCATGCTCTCATGCATTGTTAAGATCTTCTCTTTTGTCAAATTAAATGTTTAGCCTTTATCTTGGACAATTCAGAAAAGGACTAAAAAAGTATCTCGCAAGAATATCTCATGTTTTGGCTTTAACTAAAAAATAGTTTAGCTTTGTCGTCGTTATGATGGTCTTTCTAAACTTTATTTTGTCTTTTATGGTAGACATTCGTTCTGTCTTGAGTCGTAGTCATTTTTGAAGATCCGTTTTTTCGAGATACTTCTGCCATCTTCAGGCGGTTGGACTTTGAACTGTTTTGTTGATTTATGTTGTTCGATTGCGGACTCTCGAGGAAGCAGGGATCGAACTTGTGGGATAAGTGGCGCAATCATGATCTTGTGTTTTTTATGTCTTCCCCGATAGTGCTGGTAGCCATATGTGTAGTAGGTTGTAGGATGTGTCATTGATGTGGATTTGGTGTTGCAGGGAATGAATAGTTTCTTTAATCTTTCTGGTAGTTGTATTGATTTCTCTGTCTATTATCTCGCTATTTCCCCAATCAAAGGCGTGGTCATTTTCCGAGCAGTGTTAGGCGTTGTCGTGACTCTTTACTTCTCCTCTTTCGACTGCATTCTTGTGTTCTTTTTCCCTCTTATTTTGTCTGTTTATGATATCCTTTATGTGCCTTTAAGATCATAACCTTTATCGTCTACACAACCATGGATCGTCTTACGACTTTGCGATTTTACTCATTCGAATTTGGAAATACCTTCTCACCCTTCACACGAGTTACCACTAGAGAGTTCTACAATGAAATGTTAGGAATCGTTGCTGACCGCAGTATACATTGATGACGTTTTATTAAAATACCATGGAATCCAAATTAGGAATCCAAAACTCTTCCGAAAGAGACATCAAGGAAATAGTTTCTTCATTCCTCCAGGTAATTCTGTTTAAGAATGCCATATTGTAAAGTTAATAGAAAAAAAAATTATTTTAGGATAGCAGCTACTATCAAAGATGTCGATTGACAAGGAAGAATTCTGAACATTTTTGTGAAACGTAAATTTTCAGTTAGCGTAATCTATGTCTGACGTCGTCACTCTCATGATCTATATATACGGGAAGTAAACATTCACCAGCCGATGACGGATGTCAATCCTATTACGGCGTACCACATGATCTTTTACCAAATGTAAGTCTCGCTGCTAAGAAAGAGGTATGTACACTATAATTTACAGAAGTAGGAGCCAGTACTATGGGTCATTTAATATACACTTTACCTTATACTATGACCAATTCGTATCCAACCTATTGATCTATAATCCGCCATATAGGACGAGTATAGAAGTGGCTTCATTCCTAAAAGAAAATAAGAGGACATAATCATATTTTCGATAGGACAATTGACCGTTTTTTATTATTTTGTAGTATTAGTACCACTAACATTCTCAAATAATCACACCATGAAAATCAACATACTAATCGGTTTGAGAGATCTACTGTATACCAAAAAGTAAAACGTTTTCGAAGCAGAATTTTACCACTGATAACAAAAAGCCATACAATCACGGCTGACTTAGTTCTTTCAGACCTGGTATTAGACATCAATATGCAGCGCAGAAATATGATTTGTTTAAACTTAGAGTTCAAAGTACTGGAACCATATGTCCTCCAATGGACGGAAGTCGAATTTCTGTACTGATGGAATGACTCTCAAAATAGTAAACTACTTTAATAGGTAGGAATGGCATAGCAATCTTGTAATCAAAGGACGTTTTGCGGTAAAGATATGTGTTCGTGTATCTATATGTCGTGTTTTCTTCACGACTTCAACTAAACAGAGATTTTCTACCATTAAGAGGCCACAAAAGGCACACTCCTTGGCTTTTAGACATCATCTTAATAACTCATCATTTAATTATTAAACTTCCCCTTGCGTTCTTTTATATTTTAAATGAATGTTAAAAAATCTGTGTCCTTAGCGTATCATTTGTATTTTAAAGACTAAAGTATCTCCATTCGAATCCCTCTTTCGAGATATATTTCATCTCCACTTGTATCACTAACGAATACTTTACTCTAGTAAAAATACTTGGATTCAGGCAACTCCTTTCAACGGACAGAAGCCCCTCAATGCAGCTGCAGGTCTTTATTTCTGTGTTTAGAGCCTAACAGTCTTTTTTATGGCTATTACCAGCCGACGTACATATAGGTAAAACTCGCTTTTACATAGTTACTGCTACAAGGGCTTTACAACCAACATTTAACTTGCAGCTCAGGCTTTCTGTCAATAATTTTGCAGCCATTAAGCAGCTACACACGGTGCATGCGTGTTTTGACAATCATTGCCACGTCCCAATGTACACCTTGATACAGTGAGTACGATAGAGTACATATTTTTCTCAAGGATAGTACAGTGGGGCCATGACATGAGCCCCTGAATCTCTTAACCCTTGCAGTAAGAGTTAACTCGGCCACCTCTGCTTCAAAGATCGTATGCAACTTAAAAGATTGGGGAAAACACTTATATATACATTATAAAATCTTCACATTAATGACAGGCGACATTGACTTGAAATAAGGCTAGTTAAACCAATTGAAAGCAAAATATTTAAAATCTTAATTAAATTAATGGCCTTGTCTTTACTTTACCCATGTTACAAATTTTCTATCGAGTAGATTACTGTATCTCTTATTACAAGCATCTAAAAATTACGAAAACTAATAAACAGGATACCAATAAACAAATATAGAACCAAGGAACTTTATTTACCGTAATTGTATAGGCTGTTCTTTTTCAGGAGATTGACTATGTTAAACTTGTATGTTATTCCTGCTAACATTCTTCCGACTTGAAAATAATACCTATAAAAATATATATACATATATATTCGACTTACACAGAACATGCCAGATTGTAAGCTGTACTATAAATAAGCTTCGAACTGGTACGTAAATTATACCTGATAGGGCAGGGTTATAACAAGCTTTAGATTCATGTATAGAGTGGGAATATATACTTCTTTTCGTTATTATGATTGTACACAATCTATATTCGGCAAATACGTAATAGCTTTTGATAATGTATCTTATATAGAAGAGAGGATTTGAAGATAGCAAGTTAGAAGAGACACTAGTGAAAAGCTCAGTTGACACTAGTGAACTATGTTATCACCGGGTCACCATAGCTCAGTTGGTAGAGCATCATGCCGCGAATGCGTGGGTCCCGGGTTC